>JAUOZQ010000145.1:0-188940 GCA_030710315.1 Anomotaenia brevis | reverse complement strand
GTCATCGAGGTTTCTAGGAGACATCTTCACAGTATGGTAGTTGCACCAGAATTGGCAATCAGTAAAAGGCGGTGAAGCCCTTCCGACCTTGACTTTAACTGACCTTAACTATAACCGTTGAAGAATTTCAAGTAATTAATTGTTACTAATATGTTTATTTCTTCTTTAATTATTTTTCTATGCTATTTTACTCCTGTGCTTTCGTTCTTTTGATCCTTGCTAGTGACCTATGCAATTATAAGGGTTTTTTCGTAAGTGCTTTTAAGTTTAAGTTGCCATCTATTCCTCAAACTCTGTATGTGCAATTGTGACTATCTATTTTTACTCTGACAAGTACTGTTGTATCAACGGTTTGAATTTTGCTGAATGTTACGAATATTGCGAAAAAACTATCATGCCTATTATTTTTTAATGATATTTTATTTCCCTGATAAAAAATGAGATGAATATTTGAATATATTTTGAGAATTGTTGGATGAGGTATTGCCGTTGCCCAATATTTGTTAGTAGACGACAACATTATGAAAGCACTATAAAATTGGGTCCGGGATTATTCGTAAATAACTAATAATTACCTGTTAACGATTACCGATGTAAGTCTACGGGCCGAGAACTCGATTTCGTCCTGTATTTTGTTATTCATAATAAAAAATCACAACTTTCTGATTCATATGCCTGACCATTGAGGAATTCAACTAAAAACTAATACAGGTCTAATCATTTAAAAATGAACTTTGTGACCATATGCTAAACTGATAGAGAGTTGTCCAATTTATCAAAGAAAGTGGGTTTATATCGTCATCACTTGCCTAACCAAGGAACACGCCTGATTAGCGTAGGTGTATTTAGCCAAAAATCGCCTCCAGTACTGAGTACACTGACTTTAATTTAATTGACCAATTGACAATAAACACTAGGGTACAGACGTCTACCACTTCGTTTGTAGTATCGGGACTGTTCATCTATCTGCGGTATTTGTAACTTAAATAACTCGCTGTTTAACAGGGTTATACCAAGAACAATTCTGAAGAGATTTCATTAAAGAAGTCGTGATTGTAATGTAGTTGAATCACGAAGAATCGAGTGATTATTGCAATCGAGTCATACATATTGATGAATGCATAAAAAAGGAATCGTAAAAGATTTTTGAGACTGAATTTTATGTTGCTTCTTCCACGGAAACGCACATTTGTTGCATTTACACCTCTAAGCGGTAGTTAAATGTGACGACATCTCTCCTAGTGCCAATTATTAAGGGTCATGAGCCTCTGCTATTCCCATTCACAGTTTTGACTATCACATTAAATGCTGAATTGATTTTCTTTGTAATATTTGTCATCAAAAACCATAATTTTCCATGTCACTGGCTTCCTTTAAACCCTTCACTTTATAGGTGTCGAAAAAATGCATCAGTATATTCGAATATGATTAGGTTTGGAAATTCTTAAACAAAAAAGGAGAACTTCATCAGCAGAAAAAATATCACTACCATAAAGATGAATATGAATAGAGAGAAACTCAGTCAAAATATATAAATATATATGAAACCGTTTTATACAAAAAAGATAATAGAGCCCAAAATTAATATCGTGAAAATGGGAAAAAGTAGCTCCAAGTGCTGTTAAAGAGCTCTACTGAAAAAAAGCTTGGATTTTTTGGGTATTTGATACAGTGATAAGAGTTTGATCTGACATCCACTTCACAAAATAATTTCAAATTAAGAATAAATAGCTAAAACCGAGATTCAGTAAAGAAAACCACGGAGTGATTGAATAACAAACAAACATTGCAATATAACTAAGTAAACTGAAATTTTTAGGGCCAAAAGGTTTAAAAAGGTATGTGTTTCTGATCTTTATACTTTTTAAAGTATCAAACAAGCTTTACATTCAAGGTCGATTGTCACCCAGGGCTTTTGATTATCAATTGTGGTAATTACCTATCAGTGAGGATGTCGCCTAGAGGAATTGGCGACATTATTGTGGCTATTCCCCCCAATTACTACATTCATGTTCTTGATAAAAATACCAATATATCTAGATTGGTTACTGGGCCTACAACGTTTATTCGAAAGGACCATGAGGCGTAAGTCATAGTCAAATCTCTCAATTTCTTCAGCATTACATTGGAACCGACCAAAATGACTGTGATATCCCCCACGGAGTACTGTATCATTAGGAACCCGGTTTCACGGGACGAGGAAGGTAGAGTCAGAACTGACGGGGATTCGGTCGTTTTGAATTACGGTGACATTGAATACCGATTCACCCAGCTGCCCTTCCCTCTCTACCCTGGTGAACAAATGGTTGGTGAAATCAAATCAATGAAGGTGCTTCGTCGTAATGAGTCCCTACTTTTGACTGCGACTGTGGCCTTCACTGATGAAGATGGCACAAGTCGTGTTCCTGGTGAAAACTGGATTTTCCAAGGACCTGGTGATAATTGAAACCGTTTTATCACACCGTTTACATAAATTGAGCATTAGATTTAACATTTTTAAAACTCACAGGAATGTATAAGCCTCGAAAGGAGGTTGAGGTGGTGGAACAACGCAGTGCTCTGAAGGTGGAAGCCAATTCGGCACTTTTGATCGAGGCGCTGGATTCTTGTGTTGACCACGAGGGAAACGAGAGGGTTCCTGGAGAGCAGTGGTTGGTAAGGAAGCGAGGGAATTACACGCTTGGTGCCTACGAGAGATTTGTTAAGGTCCTAACCGCCTACAAGCTTGATGAAAAGGTAGGTGGACTTTATGGAGGCTACTCAACTTTGGCAAAAAGCACCGAGTCGGTTAACGTCGATGCTTCCTTTTGATCTCTAGAGTGCGCTTCATGTTCGAGCTAACAAGACTCACGTTGACCAGTTCGGAAAGAAGAGGAAGCACGGAGAGGAGTGGTTGATCACACACAAGGACACAGAGAGCCACATCCCTGGTGTGTACGAGGAGGTGGTGGGTGTGGTGAAGCCGCTGATTCTGTCTGCGAGGAACTATTGTGTCGTCTGCGACCCCTACGACGAGAGCGGTGTGCCGCAGGTGGGGAAGCAGCTGCTGGTGCGTGGGGAGAAGACGTTCTTCCTGATGCCTGGTGAGAGGCTGTTGGATGGCGTGCAGGATGTCTACGTCCTCGGAGAGGACGAGGGACTGATCCTGCGGGCTCTGCAGTCGTTCACAGACAACGACAAAGTAGGAGAGAGGGTTCGGATCACCTAGTTTGGACCTTTGTGATATCGGTGGATGAGCGTGTGTGCTTTGATGCAGATGCGGACAGCTGGTGAGGAGTGGATGCTGGTGGGTCCGACCGAATACGTTCCTCCGATCGAGGTTGCGGTTGTGGAAAAGAGGAAGGCGATTCCACTAGGAGACAACGAGGGCATATACGTGCGAGATCGGTCAACGGGGAAGGTGCGAGTGGTGATAGGGAGGACGTACATGCTGAACCAGAACGAGGAGCTGTGGCGGAAGGAGTTGTCGCCTCAGGTGCTGGAGCTGATCACGTCGAAGCGTGACCCGATGGCAGATAGGTCGGTGGTGTCGCGGATCCCCAAACAGGGCTCGAGTACAGCGTCGGCGGCGACGGCGTCGACGTCGGCGAAGACGGAGTTCGATCCGACGCGAGTGGTGAGCTACCACGTGCCACACAACGCGGTGGCACAGATCTACGACTACAACCGCAAGGCGTCGAGGTACGTGTTTGGCCCGGAGCTGGTGATGCTGCAGCCACACGAGGAGTTCACGGTGCTTAGTCTGAGTGGTGGGACACCGAAACAGCCGAATCAGACGCGCGCCATCTGTCTACTGATGGGTCCCGACTTCTGCTCGGACATGTTGACAGTGGAGACGGCGGACCACGCGCGTCTCTCCATCCGTCTGGCGTACAACTGGCACTTTGAGATCTCGAAGGAGCGTACGGACGAGGAGGCGGCGAAGCTGTTCGCCTTGCCAGACTTCATCGGTGACTTCTGCAAGGCGATCGCAGCTCGCGTGCGTGGGGCTGTGGCTGCCGTCAACTTTGATGCCTTCCACAAGGTACATACTCCTCCTCCTCCTCCTTTTGGTAATCCTATCCCTCCTCTCTCTCAGGGGACATTTTAACCCTCGTGTATTGTTTGTGCCTTGTAGAACTCAGCGAACCTGATACGCGAGGCTGTGTTTGGCAAGGATGAGAAGGGAGAAGTGAGTGATAGGTTCGTGTTCCCACAGAACAATCTGGTGATCACGAGTGTGGACATCCAGTCGGTGGAGCCAGTGGACCAGCGCACTCGGGACGCGCTCATGAAGGCGGTGCAGCTGGCCATCGAGATCACGAGTAACTCGCAGGAGGCCGCAGCTCGGTGAGTCCCTGCCCCTCTTAGTGACTCTCGGAGGAGATGTTTGGTGGTGGTTAAAAGTGGTGGTGGTGTGTTGGGTGCAGACAGGAGGCTGAGAGACTGGAGCAGGAGGCGCAGGGTCGGTTGGAGCTGCAGAACCTGAGGGACGAGATCCTGAAGGAGCAACAGCGGAAGGAGTTGGCGACGCGGCAGCTGGAGACGAGCGCGCTGCGCGACACGATGTTGGCGAAGTCGGAGGCGGAGAGCAAGGCGGAGGCGATGCGCATCTCGAGTCAGGCGGCCGTGGAGAAGGCGCGACTGGAGGCTGAGGCCATGGATATCAAGAAGGCGAGTCCCCTTCCCTTCACTGCCTGAGTGGTAGTAGTAGTAGTACTGGTGGTGGTGGTGTGTGATGGTGATGGTGTTGGTGGTGGTGGTGTTGGTAGTGGTTGTTGATGTTTGTGTGCGATTGTGTAGGAGGCGGAGCTGAAGCGAATCCAGAAGGCGCAGGAGATGGAGTTGGAGTACCTGGCGAGGAAGAACGCGCTGGAGTTGGAGCGGCGCCAGAAGGAGCTGGAGCTGGAGACGGAGTTCTACATGAAGCGGGTGTCGGCACTGGGTGCGGAGAACCTGCGGGACATCGCGTGCGCCAGCTCGGAGCGTGACGTGCGCATGCTGAAGGCGCTGAACCTGAAGAGCGCCATCATCACGGACGGTCGCACGCCGCTGAACCTCCTCGATACCACGGCCGGTCTGATCGCCAATGCTTCGGCCACCGTCCACGCCAATGCCGACTCTGCCGCGTCGTCTGGAACTGTCACCGGCTCCGACGTTGCTCGTGTTTGATGACCGTTTCACCGACTCTCCACTCCTCCTCCTCCCCCTCCTCCTCCTCCCTCTGCTTCTCTTCATATTCTTCCTTTTTCCTTTCTCCTATTTTACCTCCTCATTCTCGGTTCTTTAGTTTGTATTCTCTCTTTCATTTTTTGGTAAATTTTCATTGAGTAAAGCTTCTTGAGCCTGAAGGTTAGCGTATGTTTGGGTTGGTCATCTTGTTTGCTCATAAAAGAATATGTGTAACTTTTGGTTGAGGTAGTCAGGTTGTAACTGGAATAGGGCGTGGGCGTTGCTAAGAGACGGCTAGAACGAGCACGTTTACCGCCCGTCAAGTTCAAGGCCGCTTATAGCCGAAGCACTGAAAAGGAGCCGGTTTCAGTAGGTGGAGTGTTTCATTGTTACAGATGTTAATTGGTTTTGGTGTTGGTATATCAGGTGACTCGTATTTGTACGGGGTGATTGGTTGGCGAAAACTGTAGACGGCCGTTTAGCGTCTGCATGTAGTGGTGTGTCTGTCTTGATTTGCTTCTGGTTAAATTACGGGCATATACATAGCTAGAGGGTTTGGACAGAATGTTTTAAATATTAAATTAAATTAAAAATAATATGGTGGAGGTCCACCACATTTTGCGGCAATTACAGCCTCAATTCATGCCAATTTCCCAACTTATTTGCAGCCCATTCTCCATTTGAAACCCCTCAACATTTCTTTTGGAGACGACGGCGGCGGCTGTGGAAATCGACTTCTTACTGGAATCTCAGTAATGTCGAGGTCTTCCGATTGTGGAGGTTAGCCAGATGTGATCCTCAACTTCTTTGGAATGCTCCTCCTCCTGCAGCCATTCTTTGACGGTTCTAGCTGCATGGGTTGGTGCATTATCATCTTGGAAGATGATAGCTGTTAATTTTTCTTTGGATTTCCAAGAAATAGCACCAGAATCAGATAATCACAGAACAATGACCATGTTTTACGGTTGAGTGAAGGCAGCAGTCTGGATTAAATGCTTCTTCTTTCATGTGTTTCCAAACGAAGGTACACCCAGCCGGAGGTCGTAAGTAAAGTGGCAAACAATGATTACTTTTCCGAGAAAATCACATTTTTTCACTGTTTGATGAACAAACCAATTCTGAAGTTTCCAACTGCACTAGTTTATAGGCTTTGAAGCATTTGTCGTTGAGAGTTGAGGTTTCCTGATTGCAGCTCCTGAAGAACAGTTAGCTGGGCATTAATGGAGGAGCTCTGTAGTGATTTAAAAAGCCGTGGTCTTGCGATTCTCTCTAACATTTCGAATTAGAGTCCGACGGCAGTCCCTCAGCCAACAATTTCGACTTTCGGCGGCCACACCGGTGCTTTGCTGACGACGACGACGACGACGACGACGTATTTCCTTCTCTTCCAAAGGCGGCCGCAGTCATTATTTTGGAGACGGTATCTCTCGAAACACCTCCAAGCATTCTGGTAGGCGGCATTATCTGTTATCACTAGCGCCTGTCGCCTTACGAGAACCAGGAATTCGGCCTCTTTTTATAAAGTTATAACGGTCTTTTAATACTTATAAAAAGCAGTTATTTTCGGGTAAAAATTTTTAATAGCAGCTAAAAATATAAAAAATATGACCAGTTTTGATCATATATAATATATATATTAATTATGGTGACAAAATTTTAGCTGTTTCCATTAATTTGTCCAACTTTGTATTTACTATCTTCCCATAAGTTATGCGCGAATTCTGCCTATTTAAATGACACGCAATTTAAAGAGTATTTTTCTAAGCTGGAAAATTTGCTCCAAAGACGAAGATCGGACCGGAAGACGTCCAGATGAGTTGGAAGATAAGCTGCTCCTTGAAGCACCAGTGTTTGTGAACTCATCAAATAATAATGATCCAATTTGAAAGAGGTTTAAGTTCGTCACGAAAGATTTTCTGCTGACACGTCGGCAATTACCAAGTATTATGCAACCGAAATATGGTGATTTTTCGAGCTGGTTTAAGACATCTTACGCAACGGTCCCGTGTGTGACAGTAGTATAAACCATTTCTGAAGCATTGGAAATATAAAAAAATGAATTAAAGGAAAACTGATGGATCAAGACGAGCATTCAAGTTTCTCCATGTATTGGGGTTTGGACGAAATAGTGAAAAAACGTTGAAAAATCAATAAAATGTATCTTAATGTGGTGTAGTTACACCTTCTGATGCAATTACAACCCGCTTCTCCAAGGTATTCATTCAAACAAATTGTGAATTCTTTCTTCTAAAGAAATTTTGACCTAGTCTCCAGTTAAAACCCCCTCACTCAGTTCTTTTAGGGACGACGGCGGTGGAGAAATTGGACCTCATGCTTGAATCTCAATGCATTTGAAGTCTGAGAACTGTGGTGTTAGCCAAACGAGATGCTCAGCTACAGAAGAATTTCCTCGTTCAATTTTTATAGGGACGTGAACTCTTTTACATATTTGTACATAACAGGTATTTGAAATAAGCACTCCAATTAACACATTAAAATATGCCACTTTTGATTGTCTATAATAGGTTAAATATTTACGACTCTAAAATGTTAGGTGTTTTCAGCATTTTCCCCATAGATCAACACACAAGCTTTCGCTGGTGCTGGTTTGTTGCGCAAAAATGATTGGTTAGACAGGAAATGGGTGCGCTTCTTTTTGGCAACGCTATTGTATGCGCTCTTGTCTAGCTTAGTTACTCCAGCCTACTCAATGGCTTTCTTCTGCGAACTTTTATGCAAATTTGTGAGGAACCTTTACCGTTAAAAGTCATAAGAAATTGTGATGCAACTGCAGTTTTCCAGCAGTTAAACTATCCCACTTCAATGCACGTGTTAAGAGGTGAATTGCGCCGTTTATTTCAGCAAGGTGATGAAATCACACAGAATAATATTAATAAAAATAATATTTGGGAAATTTAATATTATTTAACTGTTTATCGGAAATGGGCAGTGGATCGGCGGCCTTTGATGGAGCGCTTGAGGAGAAAGTAGGTGCAAGCGTTGCTTAAGAGAAGAATTTTAAAAATTTTATGGATTTTAGCACTCTCACCCTTGATTTAATTGCGCTTTTCATCTCAAAACCAAGGCCTACATTTGCACAGATTGGTGCTTAGTATTGATAATCTTCATAGATATCAAAAATTTCTACCTTGATGGTATCAAATTAGTTATAATATGTTTATAAATAATAAAAATATGTAAAGATTTAAGGCCATAGCCTCCTCATATTAATGGTTTCGGTAATATTAAGTTTTTTAATGAAAAGGTGAATGAGTCAAATTCACAAATAAAATGGGAAGGTAGTGGCAGAACACTCCAGTTAAATATGCTAAATTAATAATCGGGTAATATCGTACTTTAAAAAATCATTGATTAGTAAGATAAACTCGAAGAAACTAGAAATGAGAGCAAAAGTTCTAACTTCTACTTCAGTGGTTGTAGTAGCACATATTTGAGACTATAAATCGAGAATCTTTTTATTTATAAAAGCATTTTAGTTGTAGAAAGTTTTGTTTATAGAATATTCTAGTAAAATTCGATCTTAAAAAACGAGAATAATTCATGATACACCAAAAAATGTCAGTAATTAATAATTTAGTGCTGGGAGTTGTATTATGCTTTTTGGTTTTGGAAACATTTTATTTACCATTGCCACAAAATCTCGTCTTCCCTATTCTGTAATAATAATATATTTTGGTGCAATTTTAGAATTCTTTTTTTTTGAATGAGCATTCCCACCGCCCGATTTTGTTTGAGATCAGATTTGTCTACGGGACTGTTTACCGTGGCAGCTAAATTTTGAAAGCAGTAGATGTTTAACCCCTGCAGTATTGATATTGATATTGTTTCTACAAACTGACCTCTTCCTTGCCTTCAACGTATTTGCCTATAGGTAGCTATTAGTTGGCTAAACTGCAGTATAGCATTGTCTTCATGTTAAATGTACGCTAACGAATACGGATTATATTGCGTAACAAGTCCCGACGATGCTGATGCATGCTAGCTGTAATTCTTGTAAGAAGTATAGTATTAGTATAGTATTACGCCATCCAAAGTAAGATAATGTGCATTGCAAGACTGGTTGAGAGTCTATTGATCTCACACGGAGAACATGAAAGTGGAGGACCTCAGACGTTCAAAGAGACCAAATGCCCGAATGCTCGGCGGTGTTTCAAGAGGTACTGTCTAAAAGGTAATGACTGCCGCCGCCTCTGAAAGAGAAGGAAATACATCGCCATCAGCAAAGTTTATGTCAAAGGCTGAGAGAGACCGTCGGACTCCTGATGGAATTGTTAGAGAGGATCGTGAGACCACGACTCCTCAAACCACTCCAGAGCTCAATGAAAACCACGTGAACCCAGTTTCCACAAAAACTGTTCCTGGTCGGAATATTTTAATGAGGTTGAGCATCTCACCTGGCCACCACAATCCCCGGAAGTCTCAACTTACTTCACCATTTGAATGAATCGTTACCTCGAATAATCGAGGCTGTGATTACCGCAAAAGACGGTGAATCTACATCATATTAAAATGTATTTTGTTGGTTTTTCAGAGTGTTTCCACTATTTTGTCCAACCCCGGTGATTTATTGAGAGGTATTGATTGAAAATTTCAATCTTACGCCACAGTCAAACTTTATTAAAAGTTCACATTAAAACCCTTTGATTTAAAATTACCTACGAACTTGTGTGATAAATGCCATGTAAGAGGATTTTAATTACACTATTCTGTTATCTGTGATGCAACTTTAAGTGCAGACACAATTTCCAGGCACTACTTAAATATTTTCAATAAGACGCATAATTTTTGCACTGCCAAAATTCCTATCTCTAAGGATATTTGATATTACAAACAAAATACAATCTTAGAAATATTAGGCTTTTGTGTTATTGTAGAAGACGATTCATTCTTATCCAAACACCACGAGTGGAATTACGCCTGTTTTGTTTTTAATGCAAACAATGCTAACAGTTCTGCTCCTGTGCATATTTGATTGTTCATAGATGCCTCCGTAGGTGAAAAATATAAACAAATTTTGTAATGACTGAGCCATTCTAAAGCTGGGGCACTGAGATACTGCCGCCTTATTGCTACAAGTGATTCTCGCTCCATAGTTGTTTTCATAAGTCAATATTTTTTAAATGAGTTTGAAGTATTGGAACCGACACGTAATTCCTAACAAGGGCAGTACACTAGTTTGACAAGAATCGTTTAGCAGTGGTGGAAGAAACCTTAGAAGCAGTTTCCGGAGTCAAAGATACTCCCAGTCGGGCGACGTTGTTGTCGTTTCAGCAGGACTTGCTCTGATAACCGATGCTTCTAACCAATGTTCTGTTGATCAAACAGCTGCAACGCTTTTCGCACACGTCTTGATACAAGCTTAGCCAGTTTCCACTAATCAAAGAGGAGGGATGAGGTAGACTAACCTAAATTATCGGAACTTTTTTGAAGTTCAATTTTAAGGAGCAGCCTCGATGTTTTCGCAATTTCTTGGAGAGCTTCCGGGTCCATTTGACCTATCGTTGTCTCTTCTTTCTTTGAATCGATGAATTCACCTGTAGATAGTAGTTTATTTTTTAATACAATCTACATACACGCTTTCCAAAGCCTCAACGGCATCGTAACCATTTCCACTCTAGTTTTTTTTTGACCCAAAAATATGCTTCCCTTTTTAGCGGGTCTAAATAATATGGAGAGGCTTGTATGGCAAGGTTTAACTTGTTCGAACTTACAATATATCGTCAAAATGAATGTGCTACTTTCCTGAAATGCGTATTTTTATCAGATAACCAAATTTTCCTAAATACTGAAAAAAAATTTAATTGTTAACCTTTATCTTTGGACTAAAAAACTCAAAAGAAGACCGACCTACCACAATCGCTTGATATTTCACCAGAAACGAACTGAGTCGAAGCCTAGAATCCATCCACTTTTTTTAAAAAACCTCTTTTAGAAAACATACACAGGATAACCTTTCCCCAATGAAACTCACTAAAAATCTGACATTAAACCCAAAAGAGGTATCACAATCAATTTTTGACGCATTTTCATTGAGAACACCAGTCTCAGGTGAGGTTCACCTTCGCCGAGGTGTGGATCCGCTGATCTAGTCGATCTGAAACGAAGCAAAGGCGCAATTTCAACAAACTTCGACGCCAAACCAAGTTGAATAGTGCACTACTTTTTCCCCACTCACAGATCTTGTGGCGTCCAGACATGGGCAATTTTATGAGCAACTCTCGGGGATCTGAGCAGACAAAGACAAAGGGACTCTCTGATTCACCGTTGGGGAACTAAAGGAGAAGAAGACGGTCAGTCAACGATTTGGAGGGGGGGGGAATCCACCTCACCTTCAACCGGTACTCCTTTTGGGGTAGGACCTCGTCCACGTTGACGCGACCGACCAGAACACCCGTGGGATAGACCGTGGGGAAATCCTCCTTTCGGGCACCTTGAAATGCCAAAAACAAAGTAGATTTACTTCAAGGACGCTTCCGCCTTGGAGAGAATGGTGGTGCAGTTATATCCCATAAATTGGTGATTGGAGGATTTTCCAAATTCGATTTAACATAATTCAAATTTTCAGGAGCAAGTTTGTGGGTTTTAGCAAAAACTGGGGGCCTGCTTGTCTTTACATAATCAGGAGTTGGACAAAATAGTGAAAACACCCTCCAGTTCTGTTAGAGGTGGTGGCGGCGACGTTGGAAATCGACGACGCCACATGAATGCTCCTCAATAATGAGGTTGGAGTGGTCTGGGGTGCATTTTGGTGGTGGGGTCCAGATGAGATGCTCAACTTCATTAGAATGTTCCTCCTCGTGCCGCCATTCCAACTGCTTTGTGAATTCATGTTGCATTATCATCTTGGAAAACGGCGGCGTTTTCCCCCAGAAACAGTTCATGAACCACAGGATGAACCTGGTCGCCCAAAATTCTCAAATAGTCTAGGATGTTAATTCCCCCATGAAGGGAAACTATTGGGCCGCAGTCATTAATTTCGAGAGAGTACTCCCTGACAGGCCAAGTATTCGGGCAGTTTCCGTTACACTAGCTCCTGCTTCCATACAGGCACCAACAATTCGGTCTCTTTGAAAGTCCGAGAGGTCTGTGATATGCACAGGGTCATAAACAACTCCTTCTGGAAGAGAGGATCAGCGAAGAGAACGGACCTCTCTCCAAGTATATATCCTCCACGGCTCGAATCTCCTCTTCATCCGGTTGCTTTGCAGCGGCTGCGATCCACAGAGGCCCTCTGTGTGCCGAGTACCAAGAACGACCTTCGTGACTGCAAAGGAGAGCAAAACTAACCACAGAGAAACATGAAATTGTTGTTAAAATGGGAGCACGTGGACGCACATTTTGATGCCGCGAACGAGGAGGGAGGCCCAGGGTTGGTGCATGCTGAGACAGAAGCCGCGATCGATGTTGCGCTGTTGATCTGGGTCCTGAACACGAGAGGCGTAGCTCTCTTCACCCACCTTAGTTGTCTTTGTCTTCGGCTTTTCTCCAGTTGAGGCGGTGTTGGTGGCTTTGAAGGTCTCTGAGACGAACTGTTGAGGCAGAAAAAGCAACGAGAACAATGGACTTCTATAAGGCGAATCAGCTCAACCACATTACGTCTTAATGAAGGCATCGCATGGTTACAGGGGATCCACACTGAGAGGGACACACATTGCAATTCTCTAGCCAAAAAAATCTCTGCCCCTTCGACGCCATCAGAGGAGGTTAGTAAAAGCGTCCAGGAGGCGCAGACACTCACCTGAGGCGTGGGAACGTTGAGAAGGGGATCGGAGATGCCCACTTGGCCAATTGGGTCCTCCACCTCCGCGTTCTCCTGCTTCTGGGCGATGAGGGCGTCCAAATCCTCCTCTGTGGGTGCCGGTCGCTCCGCCTCAATTTTCTACACCAACCAAAACGGACATTGAGATCAGGGTATGAGATCATCCTATAAGTTGTTTGAAATTTAATATTGAATGTTATTTATTAATGTTATTTTAAAAAGAATTAAAATCAAAATTTGTTTGATTGAAACCCTTCTAAAGTGGAAGTACCGCCCTAGAATCACTTGAGATGCCTAATAAGTCATGATAACCATTTCCTCCTAGTTACTTATAAAGACTTAAGTAGCACACCGACCTGCTCAGAGACAGTCATGTTGGCGAAGTCGATGGTGAGGGCGAAGGCGGCGGCCTGTGAGCGCAGTGCCCGCCGCTGCTCCCGCAGTTCCTCCACCCGTTTGGCGACGCGGGCTCGCGTCTGGGGGTCTAGCCAGGCTGCCGCGGTCCCGCCCGAGCCCTCCGACACGAAGTAGTCGAGTTCGTCATCGATGACACGGGTCCGTCGCGCGCTGGTGGCGTCGAAATTCAGCAGACGGTCACGCTGAAGAAGGGCCTGAACCAGGCCCTCCTCTAGACGCGTCTGTGCTGTTGATTCTTCCTCGGCGCCGTCGTCGTCGTCGTCGTCGTCTTCGTTTTCAACGTCTTTATCGTCGGAAGCTAACATCGTGACTTCTTCAGTCTTATCTTCGAGGAGAGTCTGAAAGGCAGCGAGGGACTACAATAAATAATGACGAGACTTCCTGTAAAGCAAATAGAAACTTCAACACTAACTCATTGTCCCCTTTCTCACCTGCCATGCCTTTATCTACCTCCGTCCCTGCGTCTTCGGAAAGTGCATGAAAAGCCGATGAGTTAGCACCTTTGTAACTATCCTAAATAAGGGAATAACCAGTAAAGCTAACTGAAGGCCAAAACCTCTGGCCGCCATTCCTCCATCTTAAACTACTGCTGCGTCTCAGGTCCGTTCTTCTGTAGGTGTCTTAACGACAGCGAGTTCCCCTGGTCCCATAATTCAATATTGATTACCTTTTAATTTCATTAAAATGATTAAGTTATATATTGACCTTTCTGTCCATACAATAATGCCCCGCCCATAGCGGTAAAGAGGTTCTGAAACAGCGAAATAGCGACACTGAGTATAGGCTCCTATGGCTACAAAAAATGATGGGATGTCCGACAAAGCAAATCGGAATTCCGCAACCCAAGAAGACCATTTAAAGATGAAACGAAAAGCAGCTGGGAGACTCCAAATGATGCCGATGCGAAATGTTTCACCACAGAAAGTAGACAACGAATTGAGCATACATTGATGCGGCCCACAAACTCATTGATATTGCACTTTTGAACTTCAAATCTTAGAAACCTTACCCTCCTTTTGAAGCACAAAGACGCCGAAACGATCGTTTTCTCCCTGAGTGCGCTAACGTGGCCTATTTCACTACAGTAATTTGGGGTTCGTTAATTACTTCAAGAATGTTCTGCCTGCACGTACTCAATTTCTTAAAGGATACATGAACAAAATACCTATTGACCACCAACATTGAGAATGGGTATTACGAGGAAACAGACTACTACTACGTCAAACCAGAACCACGACATCCGAAACCTGCGGAATTACAATAAGGAAATAAAATAAGGGATAAACATTAAATAGATTCCTTGAACAAAAACACTGTTTTTACTTCGCGGTCTTGGAACCCATCCACTTCCGCGATAAACGAGGCGTAACAATTTCGAAAGGATATAATGAACTTTGTCTTACGACAATAGGTATATTTTAAATATAAAGACTGAAATAGAAAGGCTATTTTGCTAATATTAAAAAGTTGGACTAAGATACTATTAGATCTTTACATTCTTAACAGTATAAAAAACAGTAATATAAAAAAGATAGGGAATCGATATGAATATATATGAATACGATATACACATACTATATCGAAATTCAAACGTAACCACAAAACTCCTAAGGAGGTTTCACTACTTAAATTAGCCATAAAATAAATACTGTTTAACCTGCCTGATCGAAATCGTTTTCACCACCAACATCAGATTTCCCATCAGCCTGGCGACTCCTTTTTCGTCGACAGGGCTTCTTGTTGGCCATGTAGGGAGGAGTTGGCGTGCCTGGCGCCCAGGGGGTGGACCGGAGACGACCGAGGTACTTGCGGGAGGCGTTTGTCCCCGCTTCGAGCAACTTCCTCTCCTCGGTAGTAGCCACAATTTGACCACAAAAGTAGCAGGGCCCGGAGCCCTCCTGTTCGCAGACGATGCGTCCGCAGCTGGTGCAGTTACCGATGAGGCGGTGGCGAACAGCCAGGCACTGGCAGGGATTGCGACCGGGTAGTAGGACTGCCATACGCTTAGCATTACCACCCTCGGCGAAGAGGGGCACAAACTTTTTGCGTGTCATTGCTACAGAATAAACGCAGTCAGAGTTGCCTATTTCCTAATTTAAAGGTTATAACCATTAAAAGAAGATATATTTTGTCAAAATCAAATATGGTTTACGGTAATGAGGAATAAAATCACAAAAGTGTGCCGCAGACCGTACTTATAAAAGTACCAAATGAGCTTAACTGTGCACAATCAAGGTCGATATTTAGGGTCACACAACCAGCTGAAATATAAAATATTATTTAGTTTTTATTTCGTCTTCGTTGAATTAAATTTTTCTAAATGAATTCTACACTCTAATATTATTAAAAAATGTTTCACATAAAAAGTACGATGTTAAGCTCAGAAATGGTAACCAGTTATCATTAACCATATATTTATGTATTTAGCTGTAAAATGATTTTCACAATAATTCAACTCACATTAAACAAGGTGTTTCCCTTAGTCAAGGTCAAAGAGGGGTTGGGAAGGGAACCGGTAGGGGTTCTTTATTGTTTTGTGCTTTTATACCATATTTGTGTTTTTAATCAACAAGTAATTTTTCACGTATCATAACACAATGTGTTTTACGATTGGCGGCTATAAAGCATATTTGGTCTACCGGTCTTGCCTCGTGTGTCATTGTTGGATTACCTTTTTACTGTCACTAGGTAATGGCAAAGTCAAGTACTGATTTTCAGTGGCCATGGCAATACGACTTTCCGCCGTTTTTCACACTCCAACCCAATGAGGAGACCCGGCGCAAGCAGATGGATGCCTGGTGCCAGCTCGTCCTAAGCTATTTCGAGAGCAAGAGGCAATCCTCTGTCGATATTCCATCCCTATCCTCCACGTATCCAGACCTATTCAGTAACCAAAAAATCAATCGCAAAGCAAATCGCCAACTCATTCGGGCAGTTTTCAATGAACTACACAATCGCGGAAATCTCGAGTGGAATGACAGGTATGTCTGCTTATTTTCTTTCTATCTTATATTCATGAACTTTTAAGAATCTCTTTAACACAATTAGTCCATATTGATGGAAAGTATTCGCCCAAGTCTATTTTTTGAATTAAGTTTTCATCCCGTTATCCAGTGCAGGTTTTGATAGTCTAAAATTGAATGGCAATAATAGTGGTGCTGGTTCTCCTTCTGGTGAAGGATCAATCGTTGCTTTTTGCAGAACTTAAGGTGTATTTGTTTAGTTATGTGGAGGAAAGTTTGCGCACATTTTAACTTGCATACCTAGTGATTCACTACTCAGTTTACGCTGAAGTCAATGTCTATTGGCTGCTTAGACCTGCTAGATGGCATGACGAGGTTCCCAGTTCAACACCTAGGGGGTGTCCTTTATTAGCTCCACTAATATCGCTGGAGTAGGATGTGGATTGTACGACTATTCCCCTGCTTTCTCTCGTTTCCTGTTCTCATATGGTAACAAGGATCATTGGATATTGTTCCCAAAATCGACGAATAATAAGAGGATTTGACTGTGTTCATTTTCGCCACGACCTATCCTTGTTTATGTACCCCAATAGATCTTCGATGTCGTAACTGTTTCCTCAAGTCTTAGGTCGATTGTGTGCCTCGTAACATCCATTCTCACACTGCCATTTGTTCAGTGTTGGTGCTTCAGAGGTAGTCCATTTAAGTGTCTTTTTGACTAATGTGGTGCTTCTTGGCAGGAAATTCGACAAGTTGCAGGTTTCGGCTTTACACAGATCAGAGGGTAATGCCTGGGAATGCCGTGGTAGCTAACACGCCCCGGTTCCAAGGTCCGGATTTCAGATGTGTTTGGTTGTCAGTGACATCAGAAATGCCTTTTTTCTAGCTAAAATCGATGTGTGTTTGTAATAGGTAGCAATTCAGCACCAGACCTCTAGGAGTTTCGAAGAGGCCAGGCAGGCTAGCGCTAGTGTAGTAGAAACTGCCTGAATGCTTGACGTTTCAAGAGCTATTGTCACGAAACTAATGACTGCCGCCTTTGAAAGAGAAGGGAATACGTCGTCCGCAGTAAAGCATAGATCGGATTAAATGGAATCCTGTGATTGTTCAAAAACTGTGGTTTTCGGAGGGGAACATCGCCCTTACTCGAGTTGAAAATACACCCCCGATCTACACAGCTAGAAATTCTAAAGAATGGCTGTACGAGGAGGACCATTCTAATGAAGTTGAGCATCTCACCTGGTCACCACCACAATCCCCAGACCTCAATCTCATCATTAAGGGGCATTTGTAGTCGATTTTAGAGATTCAAGTATGAAGTCCGTTCCTGCCAACGCCATCGTTTCTAAAAAGCCAAAGGATGTTTCAAGAAAGAATGGACTGCAACTCCTTTGGAGCCAATAATTCACCTCATAAATGTCTAGGGACGTCGCTAACGCTTTGACAACTGTTTTTAAGTAAATTCTGCATAGAATCGATATTATCGCCATTTTGGAGCGGTTTCTGGTTTTCCCGAGGAGCAAATGTCCTAAAATTTATTTATTATTTATTTCATGAGTCAATTGAGACAAAATGCCATTGATGAGGATGCTCCAAATTTATTGGTCTCCTTCTGAACCAATCAGATTTTAGTGTCAGTACACGCGCTGAGTATCGGCTTAAAAATCGATAATTGTGTAGGTCGCACCAGAGCGGGATCATCTCGTGGCGCAAGGCGAACAGCTGGGCGGCGGACATTGAGCGGTGGGTGCGCGCGACGGGTCGTGGGGGGACGGTGTGCACCGTCTACGAGATCATCGACGGCGACGACACGGAGGGCGAGTCCTTCCACGGCCTCGACCGCGCCGTCGTGCTGGAGGCCCTCGCACACCTCGAGAGGAACGGCAAGGCGGAGATCATGGATGGAGGCGACGGCGTCAAGTTCTTCATCTGAACACACCCACCGAACCACCGACCTACCGTCTTTCCATGCACCCCTGTTCGCACCCCTTCTGTGTGTGAATTGAAGATGTGATGCCTTTCAGTCGTTTTTTCATGTCTGGGGTGACGAACGAGGTTGGAATTGTGTGGAGTCTTTCAAGCAGCGTTACTTGGCTTGGGATTTATAGGCAAGAAAAGGTCTCAGTGGTTTTGTAGTCTTTTATTTCCAGGGAAAAAAGTGGTATCTTGACGCCTCAGGCTTATAAGTGGGAAGCGTAGGGGTTGGGATGGTTAGGCGAGTCTTCCACGTGAATGGCTCTACTTGTGAGACTTTCTTGGTTGGAATTTGAGCGGTGTGTGGCGGTGGTTGTTGCAGTCTCGTGATTTAGAATGAACACGTGGTACCTGGAGGACCCAATTTCTTCATCTGATCACCTAGAGAACGACCGACCGCGCCCCCATCCTGCCGGCTTTCGATACTCACCCACTCCCACCCCACCCCTATGTGTGAACTGAAGGTGTGATGCCTGAACGTTGTAAGTAACTTGAGGTTTATATAAAGTAAGTACTTTGAGGTACCTTGTAAGTACCTTGAGGTTTATATAAACCACTATAAGTATTTAAGCAGGAATAATTGATTAATTGGTATGCGAAACAAAATTTGAATGATCGAAATTCATCTGTACAATAAACAAGGATCAACTTCGTTCGAAATTAATAATTGTCTTTAAGTCTCGCTCCCTAAACCTCAGCGGTGCTTGGCCGTGTGCCTGAGTTTGTAAACAAGAAAGGTAACAGAAAGTGGTGCTCTTTGGGTCGCCTTGTGAATTTCACTGAACACGTGGTCCGTACACGATGCGCTGTGGTCCATGTCGCCAACGAATTCCTTCGCAGAGGATGCGTAGGTCATACATTTTTGAGATCGTTAGACTAGATTAAAATTTGGGATACATCTTGAAAACGTTTCTTTTTATTGAATATTTCTAATTGTGGAAGATCAAATTATTACAGTGTAGCAAAAATAAGCACAATCCTCGAAATTTTGAAAAAATCATAAAGTTCCCATGTAGAGCATGCTTGTTGGAAAAATTGATTATTCTTAGGATGGCAAATTGTTTTTGTGCCTTTGAATATGCGATTTCCAAAGCCTACACTTGGAGCTTGGTGGTTAATAACTACATTTGAGCTAGAAAGTTCCGTGCATTGTCGCTACTACGTGGAGTTCATTTCACACGTTTTGCGGAAACGTAATTTGGAGTGTGATGGCCGTGTTTGTGTGTGCAGTGGGTAGAGCGTTTACTGGGAACCCGAGAAACTGTGAGAAAGCTTGTTTTAATGTATCGAAATTCCTATTGAGCGAAGCCATTGGCCAACAGATGGGCCAATGAAATCACAGACTGAAGGACGCAATCGATAATTCAGGGAGGGAAACAAGGTGATACTTTTATTTAAAGCTGTCTCCTAAATTTGATTGTTCCACACAAAAATAAATTACCGGTTTTACTGTCACACGACTTAGCAGGATCTTAACCGCTTAAATAAGGGGAAAACAGCTGAATTATGGGAAATCCGAGATATGTTTGCCATCATAACCGATTTATATCACTTATTTACACCTATATAAACAATAATTCATAGAGCACTTGGTTAAATTTATTGGGATAGATTCCGACCTTGATTAGCTGGCTCAGCAACGCCTTATTCCGGCTGCGGTTGTTATGAAACTGGAAATGATTTATTGCACTGCGGACACTAATTTTCCAATTAAACATCCAATCAAGTTCCTCCACCTTTCTAAAAAAGAGATTTGTTCAATGAAAGCTAATACACATTTTTGTGAATGTCCTTTTATGGAAAAATGACAGCAGTTAAACTAAAAAATTGACGCTGTTTAAGAAGCTAAAATAAGAAGATTAGTAATTTAAATGTTTCCAGAAATGAGTCACCAGCCACATAGTGTTGACATAGATTGACGGTGGTGGTGGTGGTGGTGGTGGTGGTGGTGGTGGTGGTGGTGGTGGTGGTGGTGGTGGTGGTGGTGGTGGTGGTGGTGGTGGTGGTGGTGGTGGTGGTGGTGGTGGTGGTGGTGGTGGTGGTGGTGGTGGTGGTGGTGGTGGTGGTGGTGGTGGTGGTGGTGGTGGTGGTGGTGGTGGTGGTGGTGGTGGTGGTGGTGGTGGGTGGTGGTGGTGGTGGTGGTGGTGGTGGTGGTGGTGGTGGTGGTGGTGGTGGAAATCGTGTTTCAACTAACTAATCTCGCCACACTTAGGACGCGTAATTATTTTAAGAAATACGTAACGATGTACTTATGCCCGTTGACTAGAGACCAACAAGCTCTAGCGTGATTGTACAAAGCACTTTTGAAAAAAGGCCATTCCAATCCACCAGTCAGCTGCTGGTGCGATTTTGGTTGGTTGTTTAGCTGAGCTGCAATTACACTGGGCCCTTTAAGACAGACAGGTAGAGCCGCGTTTCATTTCACCGACAATGGAGGAAACCTTTTTAACCTTTTGTTATGCTGTCAAAAGGGGCTCAAAGACGTGCACCGATAAGACCCTAAAGAAGATATGCACCGACTGCAAGATCTACGTCAAGGGCATGGACCAGAATCGGGTGGACATCCAGTTCAGAAAGCACCTCGGAAACACCAGACGTGAGGTTGATTTCAAAGGCTTTGTGGATTTTGTGGAGAACGAGCTGGCTGACGCCTACATGGAGGCAAGAAAAATTGAAAAGGATGCTGCTATAGCCGAGCTGAAGGCGAAGATAGTGGCTGGTAGGCCGGCGTCTCATGGTACTACATCCGTGAGCAAGGATAGTGCCACTACAAGGCTGACCGATGTTCAGGGCTATACTGGAAGCCACAAGGAGCGATTCGACGCGGAAACTGGGAAGGGAAAGGGGAAGGAGGGACGTGAGTACGTCATGGACAAGAAAGCCGAGCAGGGCTATGTGGGAGGCTATAAAAATATGGACAAATACGACAAGCTGCACGAGAAAAATTGACGAACACATTTCCTGCAATCTTGCTGCAATGCTCAAGCTATTATGCATTCATTTAATTATTTACAAAATTCCTTTACGTTGATGATTAAAGTGGACTAAATATTAGTTTAATCTTTGTGCATCTAAAGGGAAGGAACAATGGGTTTCAAAAAGCGACAGAGTGGTTGCTATGTCAACTTCAAGGCGCCTATACAGTTGTCGCAGCAACGATTTTTTCGCATTTGCCAAAATCATGAAAATTCAAAGAACATTGCAAAGTCATTGGGTTGTAGGAAATATTTATTCATTTTAGCAGGCTACGCTACTATATTAGATTGATAATGTCTTAAGTGGTGTAGCATATTCATAAGTTATCTCCTCGAAAATTCTGAGACAAGATTCGCTTTTTTAAAATACATTAGTGTAAATACAAAATTCAATTTTACCAAAAATATGTCCCAGCCATATGATATCAGCAACAATTGCCTAATTTTAGTAGCTGAATTAAGTGATTCTCTATGCCATATATCTATTATTTAAACTACTATTAAACCAACATACACCCGAATTTATTATTTTGCAAAATCATAATGGTGCTTTACCCTGTGACTTTGAAATTTTTCCCCTTCCTGTTTCTGAATGAGTAGTATATAGCAGCTCAATTGAGTTATTTTAGGAGCCAAATTACACACATTTTGGAGCCACTAGCGTTGGCTAAATAAAGTGCTCAAGTGACTCATGTCAATAGCTCGCTTACAGCAATTCATCTGCAACATTAATTTGATTAAACTTTCCTCTTTCAGCTTCTAGCTAGCATCCCTTTCACGGTAAACTTTTAAGTCGGCATTTTTGTATACGAAGGCTAACAAAAATTGGAATATGCTCAAAGATATAGATGCAGCTGAGATAAAGTATGTCCTGATTTATCCATTAGATTCAACTGATTTTGTTCATTCAAAGTGACCTTGATCCTGATTGGGTGATAACTATGGTTTAGTGGGTTTTGGGTCATTACTGTAAAATATAGTATTTAACGTCCGGATTTAGTCCAGCCACAGACGGAAAGTACCTTTTTTCTGGTAGCCAATTTCTCTCAGAACCAGAAACCAGAAATACTGTGTTGGCTACTCTTGGAACGCCTGAGTCTGCATGAAGTAATGACCAATTAGCGTATTACCTTGTGATTCACAACTGATTGCATCATCTTGACTTGCATATATGGAACGTGGTGCTCAAAAAACTACTTACTTATTTTGGAAATATTTTGATTTACTTATAAGTGGCAATTATGACAAATCAGTTTCTCAGGGAATGTACTTTCGAGAACATGGAGGTTATATTATTAATTTATACATCTGAATCATCGAGATCTTTCTTGTTACGAGTCGAAATTGTTTGAAAAACACAGTGACGATTGGTGACACGATCACTAAAAGGATTAGTTCTATTGACCGATTGTCAGGGTCTTCCTATTTTTAAGGATCTTTAAATGCCACAAAATTACCCATCGAATACGCAAGACGAGTAGGGATAAGCTGTAGCTACTGAGCTAATTAGATAACTCCCACAATCCGTAGGCTTCGTGTTTTCTCTTGAAAAATGAGGTTACTTGAGTCTATTTCCAAGAAAGTTTGCACTTTCAATGTTTTGACGTAGAATTTGAGGGGAGATGTCGACTAGAGGGACTTTTTAGGTGATTCGGTTCTGGAGAAATGCTGTTTCTCTCAAAAAATGGAATTCGACAGCTGAACACCTGGTGATTTCATAATAATAACAAATTTCACGTTTCCTTAATCTGACTGTTGGGTAGGTGTGGTGAATTGGACTTATTTGCAAACCATGGTGACTGTTGGTTGTGGTATATACTATCCCAAATCAAATTCTTGAGAATGTGAAGTGATACGTTCGTTTTCCGTTCTGACCTTTAAATAGAGTTTTACCTACGTTTCTTTCCAAAATCGTGACTATACTTCCACAATTGATTTGGTTTAAACAAATGCATAAGCATCTCTGTAATTAACTGAAAAATTCTTAAAATTATACTTTATTGTTCAATCAACAATCAATTCCCTTCTAGAAATCCACCAATGTCTGTGAATCCTTTCCCTACAGTCGATTTTTTTGTTTTAATTATCGTACGTGGCGCAGAAGTTGCATATTGATTTAATAATCGATGGCATTTAGTTTACTACGGTCAATTGGTCGCCCATACCACACACCGTCAGCCGTTTTGAATGTGTATATAAGGCTTTTAGAGCCTAGATGCTGTCAACAATAGAGATTTCTTTGGTCTTGTTAATCTTGTGATATCAAGAAGATTGATAGAAATAGGAGGCTATCGGCAACTAGTTGATACTACCATTCCTCTAAACTGTGCAGAAATAATTTTTAAACGGACTTCCCCTCTTCTGCTGTTCATCCCAAGGCGGGTCAATTTTTATTGCCACAATACCCAAGGGACAATTTGTAAAAGGGGTCAAAGTAAGGGCGTAAAAGGAACAGGGTTATTTCAGGTACAGGCCTCAAATTAAATCATCCCTCAGGCTAGCCAATCGAAGTGGACTTCTCTCTCTAAATCCATCAATCATTGAGATTCGAACCCATTTTAAAAGCCCTAATTCCAGGACTCGTTATTGCTCTAGAAAGTGTAGAGGAATGAAATTATCGTCGAGATCATTCGATTAATGCAAAACCATTCCACATACTGCCCAAGGATAATGTCAATTGTATTTTATGCGTTATTGGGAGTGTGCGGAGCTCTTTAGTAGAACTGTGAGTAACTGTACGAAAATATGCTTTTTCATGCATCAAAACACGGTTTGACCGAATTCACTGGCCAAGAACTGGGTCAGTAAAATTTGGGATCGATAACAGCAATCGATGATTTGAGGGGGCAACACACGCACGTAATTAAGTGCGAAGTGTAACCCACTGCACAACGCGAGATTATGATTGGGCCAAAACACGAGAGTCAAATTCTCGAACACAGAGCTTCTCCCTTTTACGATGCCTAAATAACGCATTCTTCCAGTTCAAGATAGAATTGAATTTACCGAAATTGTACGCTCACACAGAAAGTTGGGAAGAGCTGTTTTATGGGCTGGCAGGTTGGTCAGCACAACCTTTCGACCAATGAGAGGCCCTTGGACAAATCGAAACGACCAATCAGGCTCGCAGCTGTGATATGAGGCTATATGAGGAACATAAATCAATACCGGCAAGCCTCATTTACTCACCTACAAACACCCCTTCTCCGATCAAAGAAAACACCCACACAAATTAGCATTTAAGAAGACTTGGTAATAACATAAAGTTGACATCATTTTCCTCTCAATCAGAGATCCACAGCCCAAGCACACTGCTCAGCGAGTGATATGGCGAAATAGGGAAAGAACGGGGTAAAGAGGGGATACGGGCAATGATATGTCGGTTTCCACCATCTTGGCTCTTGTGCGCATCTTAGCGAATAAATGAACAGTGGAATGAAGACCTCTAGGGGAGGGGGGGAGGGGGGATAGAAGTGCATGAAAGACGTTCAGATTCGAGGGGGAGAAAAGGGGGATGAGTTAAGGAGCCGGATCGGCCACCAGAGACACCGCCACCGGCCGCAGGTACTTCAGATTGAGCCACATTAGGCTCTGAATGAGCGTCTTGATGTCATTGCTCGAGCACTTCTGCAGACGCCAGGGGTTGGGCAGTTCGAAAAGCTTCAATGTCGAGATCACCAGAAGAATGGAGTCGTGCCAAGCCGCTGTGTACTCCGCTCCGCTGTAACTGTCCCGGTTCACCAGCTCCGGTTTCGGCAGTAACAGGCTCGTAGAAGGCCGCGGCTGTGGCTGCTGCTGAGGAAACTTTATATCCTCCTTTGGCATAATGTAGAGCACCACAATCGGAATGCGGCGCGCTATTCGCTCTGGAAATGCTCGCAGTACCGCCCGCAACTCGTGGTAGAGCAGGGCCAGCTGTTCCGGTGTTTCTCTCGCATCGATAGCGTAGATCAGGCCGTCCAGCTTTCGGCATATCTCCCGCATCTCCGAAGTGACTTCCAGACTGGAGAGAAAGTCCTCCACGGTTCCCCCACCGAGGATATCGTCTTCCACATCGTGGGAGCGGAGGAAGAGACGACTGACTCGCAGACGGGTGACCTGATCGTTGAAGACGTGTTTGAGGTGCGGTGGGAGGGAGTAGAGGTAGGAGAGGTCGAAAGTGAAGTCCTCGTGCTGATGGCACTGGCAAGGGTGTTCGATGGAGTGTTGAACCAACGGATGTGGTGGAGGAGAGTGATCTACGGACGACTTCAGTGAGGAGGAAGGGGCCGAGAGACAAGCGGTGAAGCGACTTATTGGCGACCTAGATGTTCCACCACCGGCAGAAGAAGAGGCTTTGCGGTTCCTCGAGCAACGTGTCGATCCGTCCATGACGGCGTGTTGTGCCTGGGCGAAGAGTCGCAGAGTTATGCCAGACTCGAAGCCCATATGGCCGGTGAAGACGTTGATTGGCTCAAAGGACCGCGTGTGCGTGTCCACCATCTTCCAGAAGAGCCGACTGGTCCACCGATGATCCAAACCAGGTCCGAAGAGCGCGAACCTTGGTCGATCTGGAGAGGCGCCTGCAGCGATGTTCGATCCAGCCCCCGCGGCACCGGCTGCGTTGTTTCCTCGCGACGCTAGGAGGCCACGGACTTGGTGGAGAAAGGCGTGGACGAAGGAGGAGAGATTGGAGGAGCTGGAGGGCTCGTTGGGGGATAAAGGGGGAGTTGGGGGGCCGTCTGAATCGTCGTCATCGTTACCACCAGGGCCACCACCTCCATTGCACCTGGGAATGTACTGACTGAGAAAGCGGTAGACAGTGCGAGGGTGGACTGAGGAGGGGTCGTGGAGAGGGTTTTTCGGCAAGGGAATGGGCACGTCGCGGGGAGGCGGCGCGGGACAGACGATGGTGCACCAGTGCGTCTGAAAGAGCTTCACTTGCCAGAGATGCCAGTCGAAAGATAGGCGACGCCAGCGGCGACAGACTTGGCCGCAGGCGAGCAGCTGGTCGGCGTCGAGAAAGGAGAAGATGTGCAGGAGCATCTCGTTGGGGAGAAGCGAAAAAGGGTCCTCTACAGTGGCCTCATTTTCGACCAATGTCTGTGCAGAGGATGAGGTAGGAAGGAAAGCTGCCATTGGGGATATCTTCAATAAGAAACAAATCAAGTGAAGTGCTTCATGAAACTGACAAATTTATATCAAGGCGTTTGTTTAGAGCCTTTCTGATTCTTAGGTATAATAATAAAATAAATAAAAACAATGACCTGAATATGAGATAACACGCTAAATTTTGACATTCGTGAAAAAGTATGTGACTGATCAAAAGTGACTATACTTGGAATCTCGCAAAGTAAGATTATTTAAAAATAGAAAAATAAGAAGATCGTTTTAATTGTGGTACTTGCGAGCCAAAATGCAAACTGACTATGATTGAAAAAATAGTAATAGAATACGAACCAAGTTTTAGAAGGAAATTGGAATCTGAGGGAGGCAATTCGAGTACACCAGTCTTGTCGATGAAAATAAAATAACTCTGAATAAAACACGACAAACGTATTTAAGTACCTCGAAGGCAACTTTAAGGGCAGCTCCTGGCGATTAAAAACGCGTTAATCCGGTAAAATATTATAAAGTAAGAAAATAAATACTTGACTAAAATGAGTTATTGATTGACAGTTTTAAAAAAAATATTTTTTTATAAAATGCAATGTTAAGAAGAGATATTTGATTTTGTTAACTGCTTTTCCATTACAAGGCTCCAAAAAAAGAATGAATCAAAATAGCACTATTTTATTCTTTTTCTGTGATATTTATTTATCACAACCAGTAATGTATATAATTTGCGGTCCCGCCTTGTCTAAAGTCACTGGGCTCCTTTTGATTTTCGCATCATATGGTACATTAGCATCTTGTGTATCTTAAAATTTAGGCTGATCCATCATTGCAGATTCACTTCAAAGGACACCGAGGGCCTATTACAAGTGTTTCATTCAACCCTAACGGGCGACAACTAGGTTTGGCTAGGCTATAATCTAGCCTTTTAGTATCCTCATCTTCCGATAATACGTTGATGTTATGGAATATAAAACCCCAAACTCGTGCATATAGGTTTTCCGGGCATGATGATTCAGTTTTATGTGCATGCTTTTCTTCCACCGGAGAAGTAATTGCTTCAGCCTCAAAAGATCGCACTGTGAAATTGTGGATCCCAAGTGTGTATGTATCGCTGCTTTAAATCCTGTCATAATTTAGCAAGGGTGACTCTGTCACTTTCCGAGCTCACACGGCAGCAGTGAGGTGGGTAGATATTTCCTCTGACAGTGCCCAGCTCTGCACTGCCTCCTCTGACAAATCTATAAAAGTCTGGAACGTTCAACGACAAAAATTTATCTACAGTCTCAGCAAACACACTAATTGGGTGCGCTGCTGCAAGTACGCTCATCCATTTCTAATCGCCCACCACCCTAGATTTTCGCCGGATTCACAGCTCATTCTCTCCAGCTCCGACGATAAGAGCATTCGTCTCTGGGATTGTCGGAACCAGGAGTGTGTTAACACCTTCACGGAAAGCGGTGGCTTCGCCAACCACCTGGATTTTCATCCCAGTGAGACCTGTTTCGCTTCAGCCGGCTCCAAACACACCGTCAAAGTCTGGGACCTTCGTATGCGGCGACTCATTCAGCAGTACAACGGTAGGTACCCAATTTCCCGTCATAGCGTCGCCTCCCAGATCACACTGCCCCGGTGCAAAAGGTCAGCTTCCATCCCTCGGGTATCTACCTGCTCTCGGCCTCTGATGACTCATCAATGAAGATCTTCGATCTCCTTGAAGGCCGTCCCATCTACACCCTAAGTGGCCACAAAGGCTCCATCGGTGCTGTCGCATTTTCTGCCTCTGGGGAACATTTTGCCTCCGGTGGAGCAGATGAGCAGGTAGAGTGCTTCTTACTTCTCTCTCGTACAATGGAGCTGAGCATCCACTTCGTGTTTAGGTGCTTTTAAATTAATCATATGTTTTGGGTTTATAGAATATTAAATTTAAATTTGGTTGAGTAAAACCCTCGTGTGAGACACTCATTATCTATTGTCAGTTCAAGAAAGCAAACTCAGCAGCCGGTGAAGTGGTTAGAAACATTCGCTCAGTTTACCGAATGGAATGTGTGAAGGTAGAGGTAGAACTGGACGACGTCCTGTTGAGTTGTTAAATTTCATAGACAGGCAGAATTTTGCGCTAACGAAGGTCTTAGAAAGTTTGTTAATAGGCAAATGAAAGTCGCAGATAATTAGATAACAAATCATCCATTTTTTATGAAAAATTCGGACAGAACTTATGGTTAGGCTTGGTACCATCTCTCTTTGCTCTCACCTACTTATTAAGTCTAAAGTAGCACCCCCAACCTTCAGGTCTTCCTATGGAAAACCAACTTTGTTGAGGCCGTGGAGGCAGGCACAGAGTCTACGACGCGGGACTCGGTTCTGGACTCCACACGGGTCCGCCAGTCGGTGCTGGCCCATCGGAGACCCCTTCGCGACACCCTCTGTGGTGGTCAGCGTCTTTTGGCGGCCGATGGAGACGACAGGGAGGGCCTACCGCGTCCCTCCATCAGCCAGAAGGTCATCCAGTACCTCGAGAGGACGCCGACGGAGGTCGTCGACTCGGCTGCCAACTTCACTAGCGATCCTTCGATGCCTCAGACGTCTCGCCCGCTTTCTTCAAAGGTAAGTCTTGTCTAAGTAGTTGGACAAAATAGTGGAAATACCTTGAAAAATCAACAAAATGTGTTTCAATTTGAGGCAACTGCAGCCTCAATTCTCCGAGGCATTGATTCATAGAAATAATGGGTTGTGGGTTCCTAAGGAATTCGAGCCTATTCTTCAGTTAAATCACTATCTAATTCTTTTGGAGACACCCGTAAATAATCAATAATGGGGTTGGCGTGGTCTAGGGATTGTGGTGGCCAGATGTGATGCTCCTCCTCGTGCCGCCAATCTTTAACAATTCCAACTGTTTTATGGATTTATCCAGGTGTTTTCACTACTTTGTCTGTGACGGAGCTCTCTTGGTCTCCTAGTCGACTTAGAGGCCTTCTCCCCTTTAGGACGAAACCTCCGTGCTTTGGGGCTAGTGGCCGATAAGCCGGTTGAGAGGCCTTCTTAGGGAATTTCTTCTAAGAGTTCTGTCGAAGATTATGAAGGTGCGGTGACGTGTTTTGAGGCCAGAGAAAGTCGTCGCCATTACTTTCTGGCCAGTCCGTTTCCCGATAGTTGTGGGGAACCAAAATGTCAAGTACCAACCGTTCCATGACTTGAACTTACCCGATTTAAACCCAGATCTCGACCTGCTAAGGCGTTCGAACATTTGCCTTCCAATTTCATTAAACAGGCGTTGGTAGAGGAGCTTGTATCTCCATAATTTGATCAGTCAATTTAGGTAAAATGAGTAGCCGCAGGATGTCAAGGTCTTTGACAAGGTTAGCTTATCGTAATAACCTGGGATCTGTATTAAAGCCGTTAACTAAATTATGCAAAGTTTTGCGGTCACTAAGGGTCCCTTGGTGGAAAAGCTTGTGAAATCTTTGCCTTTTGGACGGACCAGTTTGTCAAAAGATCCCCTATTTGAGTTCCTAATATGAGTTGTTGAATTTTGTATCACTCGGGTAATTCTGGAACTCCCGGCAGAAATCGACTTCTTACTTGAGTCCCTTAAAGGTTGAGGTAGTCTGGGAGATTTTGGTCTCAAGATGAGATGCTCAACTTGACTAGAATGTTCCTGGTGGCATTCAATTTTAACAATTCTACATGCTGGTGCACTGACATCATCTTGAAAGATGGCGGTGTTCCTCTCCAAAAGCAGTTCTTGGACCATAGGGGAATGGACGCGGTCGCCCGGAATTCCGAAATAGTCTCGGCTGCTAAGTCTTTCATGGAGATTTCCAAGGAGTAGCATCAGAACTATATCATCTTGACACAATGTCTGGATAAAAGGCTTCTTTGGGTTGCCTCCAAACTTATGTAAACTCCTTCAAATGGCTAGAGAAAGGGAATATCTTTCCCAAGATCTTCGTCGGAATCTTTCTTCGTGTGGCATTTCAACTTGCCAACTAAGATGGCGAGTAATTCCTCCATCTTCTGACGAAATAAAATACCCAAGGATTTCTCAAAACTACGCGTCAATAACTCGTTTTTCTTCACTCCAATCGTGTCTGTTTGCAATTGTAAAAGGGATTTATTTTGTTTTGTTTTTATCGTTTCAGGAGAACCAGCCCCTACGAGAGGCAGGTGATGACAGCTCGTCTCCACCGAAACTGCCCGAAAGCATCGCCTCCACGCTATCCAACATGACGGCTCAGTTGAACATTCTCACCCAGGTGAGCATTTCTGGAAAGTCTCCAGTGGGATCCTTCCTCAGGATACATCAAGGCTGGACAAAATAATGGAAACACTTAACATTTTGACATTTTTAAATGTTTTTGTCATTATTATTGTTGTTTTTGTTATTTGATATGTATACTTAAAATAGCCTTTTTTATAACCTTATAAAATGATAGACCTCTCGGACGTTAAAATAGGCTGAATTGTTAATGCTCTTGTGGTGGGCTAGCGCTAGTATAGCAGAAATTGCCCCTCCCCGAATACTTGGCGGCGTTTCAAGAGGTACTGTCGCAAAAGTAATTACTTCGGCCGCCTTTGACCCAAGAGAAGGAAAAACGTCGTTCTCAGCAAAGCACAGGCAAGTCTCGCCGAAAGTCAAAGTTGTTGGCTGAGATCTGTTGCATCCAGTCTCTCCACAGCGAACTGCACGACTAGTTCGCGTGACACAGCATCAAGAACTGACTGACACACCTGGATATTCAGGCGTCGAGTAAAAATTTGGTTCCTGCGTTGTGCTTACGTCAATTTACGGTGTAGTCTTGTGTGCTCTTTGCAAGCCAACACCTGCTCTGCCATTCCACATTGTCTGAGATAGCTTCTCTGTTGTTGTTCTCTTTCAGACGGTATCGATCCTGGAACAGCGGCTGACGATTCTCGAGGACGCCCTGAAACGCGAGAATTGAGATAACCTGCCTGCCTCCCTTCCACCATTCCAGTTGAATGCATTTCCACTTCCACTCATGACACCTCGATAGCAGGGCACAGCACCTTGGTCACTTTTGACGACGATAACGATGATTTCAACTTTGAGTTCGCTGTTTTGGGTTGGAAAGATGAAGTGAGGTGGTCATGTCTGTGGTTCATGAACGCATGGAGTGCCTCCAATTAACTGCACTGGGTTATTTTAGTACTTTTGCGCAAATTGGCTTCGTCGAGTGATTGAGCACATGTTTGTGCTCCGCTCGCTAAATGCATTGGAGTCAGTCGTTTAATTTTCAAAGAAGGTTGAAGTTTGATTAATGTTGAGTGGATAAAGGATTTGATTTCATCATGCCTTCCCACAAGTTATGTCCGGATTGCTGTCTTTTTTTAAGTTTAATGAAATTAAAGGAGGCTTTTATAGTGCTGGACACTATTTTATACTGAGAGGCATTTGAACTGGTCTAATTTTGTTTTAAAGGACAGCATGATTTGAGTTCCGCCTGATTAAAACCCGCTAACACGGACGTACCATCTATTCCTACCATGTGGTGTGTGGAGCATTCCACTACTGAGAGGATTCCATAGGATGCAGATTTAGAGTCAAAAATAGCTTTGTTGGCTTCACCCACAAAGGGTGATTCATTCCGCACCATCGAAAGTGTGGTGTTAGCGGGTTGGTACCAAGCTTAGCACAAGTTCTTAGAATCCCTACAAAGCACTATAGTGTGATGAACCTTTCCACAAATATAAATCATGGTTGAAATGAAGGATCCGTTGTGGACAAGGGCGTGTGCGTTGACGATATCCCACTTGTGTCAGTCTTATCCATTCGACTTGTCTAAAAATCCCACTAGCTATCATGCCATCCCATAATTTCTGTCCGAATGTTGCCTTCTAAAATAAACGAAATTTAAGGTGAATTGTATGCTGTTCAACAAAAGCGAACATATATTTTTATCTTGAGGGTAATAAGACTAGAATTCGTTTGTATAAAACGTTATCGAGAAGAATTATGGAGGACTGAAGCGAATATAATTCTTTTAAATATTAAAAATATCGTCCATTTGTGCTTTTAAGAGGTTGCGAATAGTATTTTGGCTATTGAAGAGTGCTATTGGCAAATTTTCCATTTATGTTTCCACTTAATATGGAACATTCCCAGAAATAGCATCGTGCGTCACATCCGTCTCCACGTCAATCCGCGTTCTCAACCCCATGTCGTTTGTCGTGCGTGTTAAATTTTTTCTGAGGGTTGAATCAAGGTTACGCCTTCGCAGAAAACGAAAATAGTGTCATTTCTTAAAGCCGTAAGAGCAGATATTTGGTCAAAGCAACATTTTTCTGAAGTGATATTTGTAGTGACCGCAATTTTGTAGCTAGCTTCCCCTTTATTTTAAGTGAATGTTCCTAGAAGCCTTGTCGGCTGCTGAGTTGCCTTTCTTGAACTCAAAATTCTAGTATGTTCTTCAAGTAATTGATCCTGGCTACGTCCAGGTTAACAGGGTTTTAATCAGTGAAATTATGCTTTTTTGTGCTGGAGAAAGGCATTTACTTATTTTTAATGCGTTTTAATATAAACTATGTTCAAAATTATTATATTTTACAAAATAATTTTTGAAATTTTGTTTATTTTAAAAAAGTAAAATTCAACCAGAACTTAAGGGATGACCTGATAGCTCGACGACCTTGAAAAATCGATTTTTGTGTTATGATTGGATACGATCAATATTTTCGGTAAAACTCCAATTAAGAGCTTAAAAGAAGGTCATGGAACTCCTGCCCTAAAAAATACTACTTTTTTAACTGGATTCACTCATTCAAGGAATAAAGAAACTGTTTTTACTTGACAAAACAAAGAGTTACATCAGAAAATGACCAAATCATTTAGTCGACTCCTCGAATTTTAATGCAAAAAAGGAGTGAATAACTAGCGTGTGTTAGATAGCTGCGCCCCTAGAAGATGCTCGCGTAAGAGTAGGTGACAAATGTAGGTCTTCTAATTTTGTAAAAGCGGACCTACGCACCCAACGTGACAGTCAAAAGTGGAAATCTAAATCTGTTGTGGATTTCACGCTCCATCACTTACTGGCCTGATACTTAAAAAATTTTCCATCCTTTATTTAAACTATCCCGAAGATTCTCATGATTTAAACCGTTGTGATGGAGCTGAATGTTTTTTTTTACAAATATATATGCCAGGATAAGGCAAAATAGTGGAAATACCTCGACAAATCAACAAAATATGTTTTTATTTGGTGTAGGTCCAACTTTGTGGCGATTGCAGCTGCAATTCTCTGAGGCATTGACTTATACAGATTGTGAATTGTTCCCAAATAAATTTTACACCATTCTTCAATTAGAACACCCCCACCCAGTTCTGTTAGGGACGATCGCGGATACGGATGTCGACTCCTTACTTGAATCTCTAAAATTGACGACCATAATTGCTCCTCAGTGAGGAGGTTGAGGTGGTCTGGGGAGATTGCGGTGGCCAGATGAGATGCTCAACTGCATTAGAATGCTCCTCCTCGTGCTGCCATTCTTTAACAATTCTAGCTGTATGGATTAGTGCTGCATTATCATCTTAAAAGATGGCGGCGTTCTCCTCCGAAAACCACAGTTCTTGAGCAACCATGTGATAAATAAATATTCTCGGCTGTTAATTCCTCCTTCATGAAGGGAAATCATTGGGGGGATTTCCAGGAAATAATGCCAGAACCAGATCATCTTGACAGAACCTTGCCGCTGTGTTGTACAGTTGGAAGAAGGCAACAGTCTGGATTAGATGCTTCTTTGGGCTGTCTCCAAACGTGCATTCTGTCGGTAGTTGAAAATAAAGGCAAAAGACGATGATTCGTCAGAGAAAATCACATATTTCCATTGCTCGAGGGACAGACCAATTCTAGAGGCTTCAATTTCACTACTCTAAAAGCGCTGAAACGTTTGCCGTCTTTGAGAGCATAGGTTTTCTAACTGCAGCTCTTCCATGGAACAGCTCCAAATGAACATTTTTTGTGGAAACTGGGTTCTGTGGGTATTCACTGAGGAGCCGTGGTCTTGAGATTCTCTTTAAGAATTGCATTTAGAGTCCTACCGACGGTCTCTTCTTTCTGAAAACTTCGACTTTCAGACAGACCTGTGCTTTGCTGAAGACGACGCTTTTCCTTCTATTTCAAAGGCGGCGGCAGACATAACTTTTAAGACAGCACCTCTTGAAACGCCTGCCAAATGAGCAGCAACAATTTGGTCTCTTTCAAAGTCCAAGAGGTTTGTCATTTTTATAAGGTTTTAACAAATTTCAAATTGCATCACATTACAGGAATAATAAAAATGCATTAAAATTTATCATGTATGGATTGTTTATAGCAATCTCAAAGATTATCATCCAAAAATGCCAGGTGTTTTATTATTTTGTCCAGCTACAGTATATTTACACAAAACACAAACTCTTCTATTATTTGTGTGCCAATTTTACATATGTTGTTTGTTGTGATGCTTGAAGAGCCTTCGATAACAGTAGAGATTAAATTTATGTTAGAAAATTACCAGCCACTGGCACATGAGGTTCAACTTTCAATAAATACATAGAAAACAGGGTTTTTAAGTGCGCGCTTTTCTTTTCTACGACAGCGACACACTCAGGTTTTCACAAGTCAAGTCAATAGATCACTTGCCAACCGGCTGTTTTCATACCTTCCCTGCTGTATTACCCAGACATCAAAGGCGAAATTGCAATTTCTGGTTCGAAGAAGTAGTTTGTTTATCAGGTTGGAAAGCATTTTTTTACATGATTTTAACAATCTAAATTGTGATGTTCTGATCCTCATAAAATAGCATGAATCACCCCGGGGTGGGTGTTGGAGGTAGTGTTATAAACATAAAATTTCACTGAAAATGGCAGCATCGTTTAATTTTACGATGAGAGAACTTTGATTTAAATTATTTCCATTATAACCGTGAGATTTTGAAGCGTTGAATTGATTACTTGAAGAAATTTTTCTGACAGCATTCATTCCGTGAGAAATTTTCGAATTTATAAATATCAATCTGTCATTTCAGTTATTGATTTCAAAAAAATCAGTGTTTCAATGATCGTATCACGTCCGCTCATAAATCGATCGATTTTTCTTCCAGTGCATCCTCTGCCAGACTGAAGAAAATCGATATTAACCAGTTAAACCTGTAGCGGCCAGATATTCCCACTCATTGTCAACAAACCAGCAAGCTCAACACACAACTCTGAAAGGTCTACATTGAATGAGTGTCAATCGATAATACCAACAGAAATGTGATTTAAGCAGTTTGTAGAAAAATTGTTTCATTTAGTTATAGAGAGACAAGCTGATATTACTGGGATATTATTGGAATAACAGCTTAATAATTGTTTTATTTTGTTTTAATAATATTGATCTATTAATTTAATATTATATTATATATTATAATTCTAATACATTATGTAGACCACAGGACATTCAATGTCATTTGGAACTTGAACCAAATATTGTTTCAATTCACTAGTACAATTTTTTCAACTAGAAAAAATTCCTAGAAGGGATAAATTCTTAGTCTATTCTCTGTTTGTGTCCAAGTGGATTTTGTAGGCCTTTATCGTTTATTATATAGGATTTTAGCTTCTTTCCAAGGACGTCGACGTGGAAACATGTCAACGATGGGTTTCCAATGTCGAATTTCATAGTCGGAGTCACCAATTGTTGGGTTCTGAACTTCAAGAGCTTCTAAAGCTGGAAAATTATTTCCAAAAAATTCCGTTTTGTAAAAAAGGTTTTTAAAGCACACAAATAATCGGTTTTTTAAGCTTAGAATTTAGCATTCTAAATCGTAAATTTGTACCAAAGCAAAGCAGAAATTCTATCTTATTAGTTATTCACAAAAGAGCCTAGAAAATTAGCTTAGAAAGAAGACAACTTACTTTTTTGCGCTACGGCATCTCGGAAAATGCGAGTCACATGCTAAATCAGAGTGCATTTCTGCCACTGACCTTGAAACTTGCTAGCCAAGCAACAGAGGTCTCGTTACGACCCAGTCTGAACGTGTTTCAAGGCCTTGTTTTCAACAAGGACGTTTGAGAGTTAATAGGTAGATACAAGCCAACTGGACATTTCCTAAACACTTAAGTTACCATGAATAACAAAGTCAAAACGTTAGTGAGTGTATAGCTTAAGGCGGCTGCCATTTAAAACAATATGTAGTGGAGCAATTGTCAGCTCAGCAATCAATACACCCTAATCCAATTGGATGAGAACGATCTGCTAGTTGATTGGATGGCGCTGAAGTGGGCAAAGTGGTGTGACTAGTATTCTAGGAGCACTACGCACTTTGAAAGCTCACATGAATGACGCTCTGTACAATCCTCGTCCATTCACATGGCCTACATGCGATCACACATGTTCGCCTCTTTTCCTATTGGTCGGCGCTTTCATGTCAACTTCCCCTTTAACCAATAGCGCTCGTGAACGGACGCGCATGTACAGGGCTTTTCCTTCTTTCCCATTGGTTCATAACAAGGGAAGAGACTACGTTTTTAGTACTAAGATTGTCATAAAATTAATACTTCTTCTGTCTAATAAGCTTTAAAATAGTCTGCCAACTCGTTCTATTATGACATTGCTCCACCAAAATCAAGTGAAATGTCGTCACGTGACCATAAGTTTTCAAGTGCTTGTGGTGTGTGACACTAACATTTGCTCCCAAAAACCCTTGACTTATCAATAAATCATTCCTCAGTGCCCATAAAAAAAATCATGTTGTAACGAGCGTTTTTTGCACTGGGTGAGGATGCGATGACCCTATGATTGGCACGCACAATCAATTAAATAAATAACTCCTGGATTTTATCGATTATTTTAGTATTCAACATTGTGTACAAACTAATCCCCCCTTCCCAGCGTCCCCCGTCACTTGCTCAAATGGCCTTGAGATTGACACGTAGCGACCGTTTGCCCTGATAACTTGTGGCAATGGCTTCAATCTCCGTCTCAAACATACGGAACATGAGGAGCTCAAACGACGCTCCGTCTGGGATAAAGTAGAAGACAGAGAGGGGCACATCCGGTTGGTCCAACGGAAACGCCGCATCCAACTGCTCTCGGGTGATGTAGAATTCGGGATCGCGGAAATTCTCTAGTCCCCGCTTCTCCAGTTCTGTCTCCGCATCCACGCCGAGTTCACGCATCCTCTGACGAATAAAATCCTCGAATCGACTCTCCTGAGGATCGTACTCGATGAGGAAGGCTTCGATGATGAAGGCGAGGACAATATTGAGCACCAGAAGGACACAGAGCCAGTGCACGACGATGAAGTAGACTCGATAGGACTTGTTGGTCACTCGGACAAAGCCATCAGTGAGAATATGCCAATTGTTACCGACACTGAGGACAAACAGAGCCACCAGAGATGAGGCGGCGTTGTTAAAATGGAGGTCACAGTAATGCAGCTGCTGGAAAGAGCTGCCTTCGAGACGTTTGTCCTTGCAGGCGTCGGGGATGGAATAGTTGTAGCCTTTCGGAGCTTCCACCATGCCAGAGAAGAGCTCCATGCCGATGCAGGCGAACATGTAGAAGAGGATAATGAGAATAGCCGCATAGGCCATTAGGGAGGGTAGGATTATGATGACACAGTTGATGATACACCGAAAAATCGGCACCTGGCCGATAATCTTCAGTAGACGCAGAAGTCGAAGAAGCAGAAATACCTGACTCAGCGAAGGTGGCGGTTCAATTTGACACCACTCGAGGATGACATTGATTAGTTGACCCAGAAATGCGCCGAGGACAATGACCATGTCGAAGATGTTCCACTTCTCGTTGAAGAAGTTGACACCACCTGAAGCGAGGTACTTGAGGAGGATCTCAAAAGCGAAGATCGCGGTGAAGATCCACTCAAAGTACCCCTCATAGGGTGTCTTATCAGCCGCTATCAAGGTCACAGCATTCATGACAACCATGAGGTCAAAGAAGAGGCGAACAGCCTTGCTTCTCACGACCTTCACAAAGGTCTGGAAGGGCCCAGAGACGTAGATATCGTAGAAACGGGGCAGATAGCGTTCAAAGTTCTCTCTACTCAAGACAACCTCTTTAAAATTGAGTTGAAGGTACTCAGTCAGTCGAGCAAACTCATTCTGGGTGAGCCCATTTTTCTTGGCATCCAGAACGTCATATATCAGAGCGATAGACGACTCGGATCGTCGTGGAACAACTCTTCGAAGGATTGTGATGAAAACATCCCTCGTCACTACGTCCTCATCTTCATTTCTGACCCGTAGGATCTTGAATGCCTCATCGAGGATGTTCTTGCGTTTGATCAGCTGTTTGAGGACATGCTCACCAAGATGGTTTTTATAGGCAGTGTACACAGAGGCCGTTAGAATGCCCATAAATAGCCAATTGCAGACCACACAAACCCACATGTACACTACGAGGTAGGCCGCGTGTTTCTCGTAGGCGGGGATGATAACATCGGGTGAGTTCGCCGTCGTGGTAAGGACATAAAGTTCCCAGGCTATTTCAAAGAAGTTTGGGATGTAGGGTTCGTTTTCAAGGCTAATCATGCCCTGTGTATCAATGACCTTGAGTGTGACAATGCTCACAAAGAGTAGGCTGGCGATAAACATAGCAAAGACGGAGAGGACGTCTTTAGCAGTGCACTGGATGTTCTCAAAAGCCGAGCGAATCCGTTTATTCTCCGGAAAGGTGAGTAGGAGTGCCGGTCTTAAGAGACGTGACCAGCGAATATATCGATCCGTCTGGAGGGTGTGTTGGATAATGTACGTCGTGTCGTCTAGGAACATGAGAAGGAGAAAACTGAGGGACAACCAGAAGGAAATGTTCTTGGACATCCATTTCACATCTGCCACAACGAGAATATGGAGCCAGCGCAAGAAAAAGAAGACCTCACAGACTATATTCACCACCAGGGGGATGTTGTAGGGCAGGGGTTTATCATTGAACAGGATGGAAGCGGGCTCCTCGAAGAATATGGTGGCGAGATTTGCGGTCATGAAAATGTAATAGAGGGCCACAAGGTAGCGGTTAAAGTATTGATTATAAAAACGAACAGACGCATAGTGGCGTTGGTACCTGATCTCCAGGCGCGGTCGATGTGCATCGATTAGCAGGGAGAGAGCAAGGTCGAAGTCGTCCTCCGAAATGTTCAAGTGTTTCGCGTCCTTCAATCCGGAGCGTCTTTTATTCATTTCGGGGGTAGTTTGAGACACACATTGGTTGTCTTAGGTGCAAGGGTTTCGCCACGTGTCCCCGCATGGATCGATAACATGGCTTTCCTCTTAGTCCATTTTAGAATGACGCCTTTGGTAAAGATTCTGGCATAGCTTTTCCCAAATGTAAGTCCAGTTTGCTAATTATTGGCAACCAGAATCCTAGAAGGTAGCTTTTAGTTTAGCCGGTTACACTGCCGCACTTAATCGCGTGCGGCGTGCGTGCGTTTCACTCCTGAATCGGCCATTCCGCAAGCTATGCATCGATTCATCCCATCGATTGACAATGCTATTGGTCAAGCTGTTAACCAATCAATCTGGTCTAACCAAATGCTAAGTGTAACTAATTGCTTCAATTTTTTAGAAAACAGAGTGAATGCTGAGAAATTGACTACTACAAGGAGCCCACAATGAGATCGATGACTAATAACCGAGATAAATCCGTTGATTTGAAAGCCTAATTATCGATTGATGAGGCTATTTGTGTATAAAGAGGTACATTTAAACCGTTTTTAGCTAAAATCATTTATTTTCCCACGGTAATTGGGGTGGGAAATCTGGCAAATGATGCATCAGCAAAACCTAGAAATAAGCTCCGATGTGAGGAAGGCACAATATTTTCTAGTGGTTTATTTGGGGGAATTAAACACCTACCGACACACTTGGCTGTCCCTAGTGATTCGCGGGCCTTTTAGTTTGTCGAATCTACCTCACACTTAGGGAATTTTATTGCTGAAATAATTAAATCGCAGTTGGAATTAGAGCAATTACCGATCCGTGGAACCAAAAAAAACACCGATTATTTGAGTGGTTTCGCTTAAGAGGCCGAAAAGCATGCACTATTTTAGCCATGAATTCCCCGAATTTTTCACAAATCGCGACTTTGAAATGTGCTAAATTTAGTAATTTTGATCCCGAGTGTAAGATCTCTAATATGCCTTAAGCACATCCACCTTTAATTTAGTTAATAGTAAAGCAAGATTTGGATTGGTTTTAATTTAATTTTAACTTAAAACGCAGTGTTCAGCTTCACTAAACACGCCCTCAATTTCATTCAATTTTATTTCCAAAAAACGTAAAATTCAGACAGAACTTATGAGGTGACGTGATATTTATATAAAGAACGAACGGCAGTTCTCTCTCTCCATCTTTTTACAAAAACACCAGTTTAGCGGTTTTAGGGGGTCAGTTAATCAGTGTGAGACGATTTGAGGGAAAGTAGAAGCCCTGTTCCGAACCCTTGGCCCTAATCAGGGCCCACTCAGTGCTTCCGACAGCGTCCGTCAACTCCAGCACATCGACAATGTCCCCAGGACTCAGTTTTACCGCTGTCTGGGCGTCCGAGTAGGCGAAAACGACCTGAGCGCGAACTAGGGGACCGCTGGTGAGGGTGGGAGCGGAGGCGATGGTGGAAGCCGCCTTTATTGCATCGATGATGGCGTTGATTTTGGGGGAGGCAATCTCTGATGCCCGTCGTTTGGGTCCCTGACTGGGACTACGACCCACCACCGACACACGGCCCGTCTCACTGCAGCAGCTGTTTTTGCGACTGCCGACGCCGACTTTGTGTACAGCGAGGGCGGCGATTTGCTCAACTGAGGGGGAGTTGGTCTTGGAGCGGGGCTCCTTGGTGCACTTGACTTGTTTCAGCACTGTGCTTGCCACTGTCCGGAGTTGGGAGGTCGGACAAATAGACCGGGGGACTGTCTGGAAGGTCTTCTTTAAGGGAGGTGGCAAGAAGAGAGATCGATTTGTGACACTATTTGTAGTCATTATAAAACCCTCCCCCTGCTGTCAATATAAAGCTCCCCAACAAAACGAAGTTTACCAATTATCGATTGGGGTGGCTGTAGGCTGAGTAGCTCAAACAAGCCTTTGTTTCAAAATCGTTGTCCCCACTGGGTGGAGAGAAGTTTTGGGGTCAATTAATGATTTCAGATCTCCGTTTATAAATGATGAAGGGTACTTGGAACTAGAATATTCCTCTAATGGCTCGGAGCGCTTGTGCGCTCCGTTGTCCGCCTACACTAAGTTTGACACGGCCTTTATCTGAAGAAGAAGGACTCCCACTCGGCTCCTGAGTCTTTGAGTACCGGTGAGTCGTGTCACAGAGTTTGGCTAGTTCCACCTATCGAATAATGCCATTCTGAGTTGATGAAATCGTAGGATGACCACGGCGTCTGAAACGCAAGTGGCCATTGATGAATGAATAAATTTGCTTGGGCGAAAACAGCATTAAAAGCTCTGCCTAACCCCAAGATGTTGATCGGAGAACCAGTACACTGATCCCAAATCCTATTTTTCCGTTCCTAATAAACATTCTGGTACCGAGACCCTCTGGCCTAATTCCCTCCGGGGTAAGTGAGCCGACATGGAGAGATATGGAGTGACTCACATAGCGTTCAGCGATGTTTTGCTCAGGAATGGTGGCGAAAAGGAAGAACTGACGGACTTGGGCGAGATAGTGGAGGAAGAGTGCCTTCACGGCCACTTCGGCGTTGGCCAAATTGCTCGCGGAAATCGTCGACGCCGACTTTACATCCGCCCGGTACTTAGTCACCGCCGCTTGATAGCTGGACTTGTTCTTCTAGGTGTAAAAACAGGCGTTAAAGACCTCCCATCTGGCTAACTATTGAGTCTAGCGGTTAAGAACGGTCACCCTTATTTTCTCAAGGTCCTTAGCGCGGGCTTTGAGCTTCTTCAGGGGAACATTCATGCCCTTGAGCGATCGACCCACGCGTTTTAGGTGCTCGAGGACATCAGATGTGGCATTGTCGAACTAAATGGAGGAGTCTCTTGTGTGATGATAATGTTCTTTAATCGAGAAGTAACCCCTCAGTCGATTGCTTACCTGATCTGAGGAGAAATCAGGGATTCGATGGGTGATGGAGGTGGGAGGGAAGTCTGTTTTGTTGAAGACTGCTGGCACGGTGAAGAGGGAGGTGTCAAGCTTGTTTAGCGACTTGATGAGGCACCGTCGGGTCTCCACAAGTATCTAATTCCCCAAAAAATGAAAGATGTGATCACGCCAGATGGAAAGAGAGAGGAGATTTACGGTATGTAGACCAACCTTCACATCCTTGTTATTTGTCTCAATCCACTTCATTAGGCCCTCGATTAGAAGCGAGAGTCGCTTCTGTTTTTTTCTGTAGTTTGCTAATCGATCATCCTCCTGCAAAATAACCCCAGGTAAATCTTACTGAGGACTCCGTCGATCGATACAAAATACCCTAATTAAATAGTCGCCACAATTGGTAATTACCCAAGTCTAGTTAAACTTTCTTAAATAGCAAAAAAATATGTATTAAATTGTTTTATGGGAAAATATCAATGAAAAACGAAAATTTACTAAACTGTAACGTGAAAAACAATGTTTATGAATAATTAAAATAACGATAAAATTAAACTACTAATTACAATACTAAAAGAACAAAACTTAGTGAATTCTGACCACTTACTCCTGTTACATCCTGCGAGAAATCGTCATCTGTACGGAGGAGCAATTAAAGTCATTTATACAACTGCGCACATTGAAATTAATTCGAGGTGCAATTCTAGGTGCTAGGGAACTAACATTCAACATTCTTGCGTTTGTTAGCATCAGCAATGTCGCAGGCATTCTGGATCTCCATGTTCAGCTGCTTGATGCTCTGTGAGTCGGGGTGGGTTTCGGGGGTGTGTTTGTCAATTCGATCCAGGAAAGTCTTCATCTGGAAGGGACGCTGGAAGGGCTTGTACAGACGGTCGAGGAAACAGGAGAACGATCCATCCGACTTCTGGATAAGTTCGGTGGCCTGATCAAAGTACTCCTTCAAGTGGGGTCGCTAATCCGACAAGAAAAAAAACTCAGGAACTTGCTCCTACTTCAGAAGGAAGGTTTTAAACTCACGTGAGCAAGGATTTCGGGGTCGAATTCCTTGACGTAGTTAATCATCTCCTTACAGAATTGTGGGATCACTGGCAGAAGATGCTTTCCTATCGACAAGAATGGAATCAGTGGCTTAATTAAAGGAAACTTACCGATACAAGCCTCTGCAAGATTTCCTGTAGAAGTCTCCTTCTTGGCTTGGTCATAGGCACGAATCATCATCGAAGAAGCGTCAATGTAAGCGTCCAGGTTTATTTTTATAGCTTTGAAGTCTTCCTCGCTAATCTAAAGTGATTTAGGGGTGGTGAAACGCGATTTGGCATGAGCATACCTCGACAGAAATCTTCCGATCAGTCATAATGGATGAGATAAAACTCATTTGATTGTTGAAAAGGACTTCATTGTCAATAAGCTCCTTAATGACATTGGCTCTCTGAATCTCGGAGTTCTTGCTGGGGTCAGAGGTGGGCTTCTTTTCTGGGAGAGACGGTTTGAGTTTGGGCGGAAGAGGAGGACCTTTGTTAGGTCTCTGCTGAGTTGGAGTTCCCCATTGCCGGCGATCATTTATAGAGGATGGTGTTTGGAACAAGCGTGGAGGCAGTTCCGGCACAGTTGACTGATTTACTAGTGAAAAGAACATCAAGGAGACTATAAAAATTTGTTGATAAGAAAAATCTGAAAAACAGTAAATAACCAGATTACCCGGGGTTTTCTTGGGTGGTAAAGGAGGACCGACCAGTGAAATGCGTTTCGAACAATCAGGTGTAGCCATTGAATCTGCAAAAGCCTACAGTTTTAAAACACATGCCTGCTAATTTAAAAATTGCATTAGATTTTTCGGCAACTATAAAAATGTTTAAACTCACACCTTGAATTATTGTAAAAGCGAAATTGCTAACACAGACAACACAGCGGCAGCTCTTAAAAATGGAGCAATCCAGGGTCAGGCTACCCAGTTGGCCAATTGATAAAACAAAACAAATGATTCGTGAAGTAAACAAAACATCAGTTACCCAAACGATAACTTATTAAATAGAAAAAATCACGACAGTGTTCTTAGACTTTTTGAAGGATTTTAGTAAATATATCTTAACTTTGAAATTAATTTCTCGAATGCACGATAGCCAATCCTATTATAAAAAATATTCATGTAAATACAACAGTTGCTGTTATCTTTTATCTGCCCAAATTAGTTAAAGAAATCATGTGATCGTCAATGCAAAAATTGCTTTACCTCATGAGTAAACCATTTGAATTCATTTATTATTTAAAAAATAGGCTTTTAAAGTCGAAAATTGTTTTTGTTAAGATGCTTTTTAATTCACTTGACTTTTGCTGCCTTGTGACGCCGCGCAGAATATGAGATGCCCCGTTTTTGTTTCCAAGTAGATGTACATTTCAGTATCCGATTATGAGTGGTTCCAAAACGAGGATGAGGTGCACATATCTGTACCGTTAAAAGGGACATCGTCAAAGAATTGCGACATTTTTATATCCTCACGTTACATTAAAGTATGACTTTTAATATTTGTAAGAAACTACAGAAAAAAATGAATTTCTTACACTAACACTATTTTCTTCATCTCAGATAACTTTTAAGCCATATATTTTTGAATGTGCACTTTGGGGTGAGATTGACGTTGATTTTAGCAACGTTGTTCTTGAAAGCAGTGTTATTGCAAACTTCAAGCTGCGGAAAAAGGATGCTGGCGATTGGGAACATCTGGAATCGGAATTGATGAGTTAGGCAAAATGAGATTTATATTTTTATGTAGAGGATAAAATGTCTATGATGAAAATCCGTCAAGATGCTCTTGCCGAGATTCAGGTTCGTGAGAAGGAGCGTGAAAAGAAAAACCGTGAAGAAAGGCGTCTTGGCGAGAAGGATGCTTTGAAGGCCATGATGAAGGTTATTTTACCATACTTAAATATTTTATTGAGTTAAGCCACATATTATATTGTTGGTATTTTTCGTTTGCTAGATTGAAGGAGATGAGCGCTCAAGACATGAGGCGATTAAGAAGGAAGCCACCTTCACAGCAATGCAAGAGCTCGTAAAACTTCGGGAAGAGAAAAAGAAGTTGGTAAATCTATTTATCCTATCTGAAATGTCTTTTTCGCTAATCTAGACTTCAGAAAAGCTCGTTGAGGCTCGCGCATTCGCTCGACAATTGTGTGAGTCAAATCAAGCTCCAAAACCACTGTCTCTGAATTTGAAACAAAACATTTTCAAATTGACTGAAAAGCCCCTCGTGCCTGTCCGAAATTCCAATAAAATTGAAGTTTCATTCACACCACGTGTGTTCCCCACCCCTGAAAGGGAGTCGACAAAACCTGATGAAGAGGAGGTAAAATTTAGATTTCCCCAAAAAATATTTGCAATTTTAGTGGCTCCGTAAACAAGCCGAAAGGAAGCGGGTTTTGGCGTCAAAAGTGGCTGAAGGTGACGATCTCTCCGAGGCTGAAAGAGACCCTGTTTGGTTGCAAAAGAAAGCCGCGTATGTTCCCAAGAATATGCCGTGTTTGGTAATCTACGAACGATTTCAGGTCCCTATTCAAAGCAGGTGACTACGAAGCAGCTGCTTTCGCCTACACTGAGGCCTTGAAACGCGCTCCCAAGCTGCCATCGTAAGGCCATATTTCGCAAAGTAAACTTAAGTGGTGCATTTGATTTGACTGATTTCGTGTCGCCCCTTTAGAATCCACCTAAACAGATCGGCGTGCTATTTGCAGACGAGGAACTTTTTCAGGGCTCTGGAAGACGCCTCAGCAGCTCTGGATCTGCTGAATCCGCCGGTTCCACAGAATCTTGACTCCCGCGTCAAAGCACACGTTAGGCGCGGCGTCGCCTTCTGCAATTTGCAAATGTTCAAAGAAGGTAGAGCCCCGCTAAATAGAAAGCCTACTGAAATGATACAAAGTAGTGTGAATTTTATGCTTTTTTCAGGGGTATCAGAGTATGAGGCTGCACTCAAACTCAAACCGGACGATGAAACAATCAGTCGTGATCTCCAAAATCTTAAGGAAATGATGCTTAATAAAACTGTCAAACAATCTGTGCAAAACTCGTAAATATATTTCTCAGAACAATAGGTCTATTTCGAGTTCGGCTTAGTTTTTTACGGCACCCCTATTGCGTACACAATAGCAGACTTTAATATTGGGCTACACAGTATGGTTTTTGCACCTCAGAAATGAATGCAGCTTATCTGAGCTCAAATTACCGAGTAGGTGTAACATTTATTTTTGCTGTCATCAATGTGGCACTCATTTTCCAAGTTTTGGCATTTGTCCTAATTCATTAAGGTGACGATAAACACTTGCATGGTTTGAACTAAGCTTAATTGTCAATTCCACAATCAATAAAAGGGATGAGCTTTGTCGACGGCTACTTCAAAAAGCAGTTTATCGCCAAATAACATTCCCACGAAAAATGTCAAATACATACACACTAAACAGAGCATTCTTATCTCTACCACTCCACTCCACTCCATTCCACTGACCGGAAATCAAATCCACATGAAAGGCACCTTATCTCCCTCCTATCTCTCACTCCCCGTACACACACACGCACACATACACACACACGATTCCACCATGTGCCGGTGGAGAGAACAAATCAAAACACACGACCAAGAGGTACGTGCAAACGCCACCCTTTTGCTGGAAACTAAGCTACAATTGCGGTGGTGGTGGTGGTGGCGCAGCGTACACTACAAAAGGAGGGGGTGGAGGAGGAGATCGTGGAGTGTCCATGTTTGTGTGCATAGTGGGGTGGGGGGAGGGGTGACCGGGTGCTTATGGGGTGCATGGATTATCGAGTAGGAGGTGGGTGGGTGTGAGATCATGATTAGGAAGGTGACTGCGATTGCCGAAGATTGGTGATTGGTGGGCGAGTGGGCAGGGGAGGGTTTTATCACTTTGGTTGTTGTTGTTGTTGCGGGGGTCGGGAATCCCCGAATTCCCCCCTTACATGGGGCTCCCACCGCCATTGGTGGGGCTGGTGGTGGCTGGAGCGGTACTCGGCTTGAAGGGCGACCAGAAGAGCGGTGGCAGTTGTTGAGATTGTGGTCCCGTCGGCGGTGGTGGCGGTGGTACTTGAGTCGGTGGTGGTGAGGGATACTTCCCTGTCATCTTCTTCGGTCCACGAATGCGGCTGCGCTGATTATTGGCCACGCGTCTAGCTTGCACACAGACGTCCGTCATGCAGAGGTTTATCGACCCAGTCTTGAGTTGTGGGTGTCTCTTTCGTATGTAGGCTGAAAAAAGCCGATCCAACAACTACCGTAAGTCCCAGAGTTCTAAGTGCAGCCCGGGGGGAGGGGGAAGTGAGAGTTGGCTTAATGCGTTGAGTTGAGTTGAGTTGATGGTGTTTGCGTGAGGCTACCAGCATGGGTCTTGATGCTAATCTCTCTGAGACACACACACACAGATTCATGTTTCCGCCAACACGACATGCTGCACAAGGTGTATTGCTGACAATTTTGCGTGCTGTTAAATGCCCCCCCCCCTTTCTCGGGCCAGATAACTCGGTTGGTCACGCTATCACGACACACTCCCTATCACACCCTGCATGTGTAGGGGAAAAGGGCTTTGATTTTGACCGCAAAAATGCGGCCATACTATACGCTCTGTCCGAAAGATCGACTAAGAACTTGGTCGGGAGCCAATTTCCTCATTCCGACTAAATCTTTAATTGGGAGTAACATTAAATAGGACAGAACTCATGAGATGGCCTGATGGCACTGTCCAGTTTCCCTTTTTGCGAATTCTAAGATGGGAAGGAGAGAGAGAGAGGGAGTGTGCTTTATCTTAATTTAATCACCCACACATAGGCGCGCGCGCGTGTAACCCGTGGGAGCGCACGTGCGCACCTTCCGTCGCCTTGCAAGTCGCATGTTTTTGTCGTGGTGGGGTGTTGGCGTGTGTGTGTTCCCCCTTCACCCACCCCTCCGCTCCCCTGACTGCTCCCACCTCGGTAAGTGAAACAAATGGCCACCTGAGGCTGTTGTTGGCTTTTTATTCGAGGGCGAGAGCAGGGCTAATTAGTCCCTCGAAAATGTGTTCTGAAGCCTCACCAACCCCCTCCCTCCACCCCGGGTGGTAGGCGGGGGCTAGGAGTCTTTAATACTACTATTATTCGGATAGTAATACAGCTGCTTTCTACTGCATTAATTCTAGTTGAGACAGGTATTTCATGGCTAAGAGCTCTAACACTTTTTTTTCGATGCAAATCAGAGCTTTGAGGAGTTACAAAGACTTTATGATTAAAGCGGGTATTTTAATAATAAATGGAATTCAAAGGACGACACCACCCAGGTAATTCAATAACATGTCTTCCATCAAAAATTATTTTTGATTTCTGAGAGGTGCCTTGAAAATATTGTAGAAGAAATCAGATCTTGTCTTTACAAATGTTTAGTTTCTCGGAAAAAATAGAAAATGTATTAAGTGATTGGAAACTTAAATAGATTGCCTTGATAGTGTGTACTTTAATAGAACTTTCGTAGGTTGAAGTTTAGAAAGTGATTTAAGGACTTATTGTAGAGTAAACTCAAATTAGATGCTTAAAATCATGAGAAATAAAACAGCTTTGTTGTTATGAACGGCTCCGAGTGAGAGGAATAAGTGGATATGAAGGAAATGTCTATTTCCAAAGCTAAATAACTTTTATTTTAGAGAGCAGTACACCCAAAATGTTTGAAAAATTATCATTCAAAGGTGGGATTGAAATGGTTCATTAGCACGCAAATATTCATTCTATAGATATTTGGGATTTAAACAGCACCCGGGACCGAAAATACAATTCTAATTGAGATTACCCATTTGTTAACTCGTAAGGGGATTATCTAAAGTCATTCAGAGTGAAACAAGTGTGCGAAAAGATATAACGGCTGAGCTATTTTGAAGATCCAAAAGTTCCAACACTTATAAGGTAAAATCAGTGAATAGTTCAAACACGCAGTACTCATTCACTATTCCCCCTTCCAAAAGACTTCCAAGTTATTAATGCAACAAAATTTTCAATTTTGAAGTTTTGCGAAAAATGACTAGCTTTGTATTACATTAAACTACCCGAAAATACCATGAATTCCATACCGATTAGAATTACTTGACATGAAAAATTTTGCATCTACTTATCATTTTCCTTCCGAAAATCATTACTGAATGAAAATGATATTCAAAATTCAATTGAATCCCTCATTTACTAACATGAACATTTAGATATTCGTTACTAGATTGTCGAACTGTTTACGAAAGGCTACATATTAGTCCTCGCTATAATTATTTTGAATAACTATCTTTGGAAAATTAGTAAGGTTTTTACTTTTAATCTTAGTCTATAAAAATTCGTGTCTGCATTCTTGAATCTGTTTGAAAGACAGGAATGTAACCTCAAATGGATGCCTTGGATAGCAATACACTTTCCCAGGGATGTCAAATTTTGAGTCGTATCATTTAAATGCTTTACAAGAAACTCACGGGGAAAATGTAAGCAAGAAAAAGAGCCGATCCCGTTGGATTTACCTTTGATAGCCTCAGTGATGTCCGGTTGAAGTCGTTGTTTGTAGATACCTTCGCCAGAGAGGGATGAGGCCGCCAGCTCATCTTGTGAGAAGAAACTCTTCATGAGCAGACGAATGAGCCTTGTTGCACTTCCAGAAGATTTAATAATCAGACTTTGGTAGACGTCTTTTGGTAGCATCACGGATGGATGTAGCTCGCTCAGTACTATTTGTCCCTGTAAATTAAAAAATGAAATTTCTACAATTTTCATAATAAATAATGCATAAAAATTTTTGGTTTCAATTATCAAATCGATTTGCTTCCAATATTCCCAGATTCAAGAAAAATGGCACTGAATTTGTAATTAATAAATAAACGTAAGCCCAAAAGTAACTATCAAATGATATTTTACCAAATTTAATGTTTTATCAGTCAAAAAATCTGATTTATAAATGGAAAAAAGGCAAATTGAGGGAATTTAAGAACAGGTTTTCATAACACATATGCAGCTAATGAGACATAATTAGTAAACTGGTTCACATATTAAATTATGTGATTAAGAAATTATATAATTAGCAATAAAAAATGCTTATGTAGTGGAACTTTCCAACACTTTCAGTTGTTCATTGTCTTGGTGATGACAATTGTGGTATCTATAGACGGTATTACGCAACATTATGATCGTAGTTGACAAGTCATCATTATCGATGATTCGAAAGCATGTCTAATACTGCCTTTCGGGCTAAGGTAAGTTTTTCTTTCAAATATAACGCTTATTCCAATCAAGCTCTGAAAATATTTCAATTTCTGTTCTTGTTACATGCTAATTTGCCCATGCGAACACGTCCATAGACGTTAGAGGTACTTTTTTCTATTCCCTGTATGCTCTAAATATATAATAAATCTTACAGAATTAAAAGGCATTTTTTCTTCGTTACTAAGCCCTTTTCAGGTCCAGTAAGTCTAAAATATAGTTAAACATTTGATACAGTATGGGAAGGAACGGTAAGGTGGGTTATCTCTGGAGTATTTGATTTTATTTGAATGCGTTCACTCACTGCCATGGCAGACCAGTGGATACACAAGCAGCAGCAACGGCATCAACACCAATCACCCCTCTCCCACTTCAACTGCTGCTCATCATCACGGCTCTTGCGTGGGGAGAAGAATTTATGCGCGTCTGACAATTAATTTCCTGCGGAATGGCTTTTTTAAGGAGAGAGAGAGTGCGAGGGAGTGAGCTGATGACTTGAGCTGATAGGACACCACCTCTCCTGTTCCTGTTCCTCCGCCTCCGGGCGTCCTTAGAAAATTGGCCGCTGCTGCCACAGGAACCGCTCCTCTTCTTCTTCCTCCTCCTCAATTTTGTGTTTTACCACCTCGCCTTGACCTTTTTTTGCTCCGCGTGAGCAGCACACTCAAACGAGCGGCCGTATTTTGGCCTAACGCCCGTTTGAAGTCCAAATAACCAGTGGTCATGGCCCTAACCTCACTCCTCTTTTTGGCTCTGCATTCAGTTTGGTGTTGGTGCAAAGAACTCTAGGCCCTTCTCCCTCCTGTCAAATTGCCCGGTCGCACGCACCCCGAGACTTTTTTTCCAATCAGGTTCCGTTAATTTCCTCACAAGTTCCATTTGTACTTCCTCCGAGGCTGGTTTGGTAAGTTGTGTCACGGTATCCCCTCGAATATGTTGTCCCTTGCACCATAACAATAATATCCGAGTGACTAGTACTTTACCAAGGGGACGAAAAGTCCATAACAATTACTTTTAGACTAACAGTGAAGCTGTGGATGAGATACGGGTGCCTCCAAAAAGTGCACCCATAGTGAAAAAGAGATAGCAGCATCCCAAGAGCGCTTTGACAATGCCAGTGTTGATACAATGCAGCCCGTCGAATATGATGACAAGCCTAAATGTCCCTTCATTTTCCCCTTCCACCCAGCTGGAATCCGTCACAGGTTCATTGACAGAAGAGTTTAAATTTCAACCAACTAACCCGTCATGTTTGTGACAGAGAGAGGGAGAGTGAAGGTAGGCTGGTAATAGCGGGTAGGCCTGGGGGGAGGAATTGCAGTGTCTGAAAGGTTTTGGCATCCCTGTCTCTCAATCTCTCTCCCTCGAGCTGGAAGGCATTTTGGCCAGGCTTGCGTGAGCGCGAGTATGTGTGTTTGTATGTCAAGTGGCACTCTGGCTTGACAGATTGAATGGGAAGAGGGGAGAGAGAGAGAGAGAGAGCGGGGGAGAAAAGCGATGCTGCGCGAGAGAGCTATCGTAGATGTCATCTTACTCGACGACGATGAGGCTTCTGCCACAGCAATCGCAGCAGTTGCTGGAGTGATGAGAGTTGTTATCACACGTTGCTCATCACTCTACACACTCCAGAGGAGTCTCCTCAAACTCACAAACCCGTCAAAACTCCTCCTCCTCCTCGATCGCTCCATCTAGAAATGTTTCCCTACCCCCTAGCACCAGTTGTTAAGAGCTTAACAGACAAAACCATGGCGTTTATTAGTTGTATTTTCGCAATGAGATACGGGTAGACAGCAGGATAACTTGACCTGCCTTTGCAGAAATTTTATAGTTCTGGTGTGCATGAGGGCTCTACCCCGGTTAACCCTGCTGTGGTGACTACGCATGGTGACTACTGTTGTTGCTGCTGCTTGTGCCAGCAATTTTAATAAAATAATTTTTCTCTTGTAGGAGAACAAGAAGCAGGCAGGAGAGGGCTCAAAAAGCAGAGGGAGAGATAGCGAGGAGTTTGCTAGCTGTGTGGCGCGAAAAATTGCGTGTGCAGGGCTTCCATTTTAATTATCCCTGTGAGGGAAGGAGGAGGAAAAGGTGGAGGAGGAGGAGGCTGAAGCAAGAACAGATTTGGGACGAGAGCCGGGGGGGGGGGTTGTGGTGGCGGAGGAGGTACAAGTTAATCAGAATTAGTGGTCGCCGGCGCAACACACACAGGGGCATGGGGAGCAGGGGAAGAGAATGGTCGTCTAATCACACAAACACACGCTCGTGCTCAATGGGTGGTCGTGCGCGCACTCAACCAACGGCCGCACATGATTCTCGCCTCCTCCTCCCCCCTAGTGAGCATTTTTTGGCTGTATTCTCCCCACCACCCCCTATTGTCTCATAGCCATCTCGAACTACCTCCCACCGCGAGCGCGCTACAGCCCTTGTTATCGAAATTGAAATGGCACCTGCCAGTTTCTCGGGCATCTCAACCATGACATCAGTTTAAACTAAAACCTCTAAATGTAGATCCTGAACACGGCTTGAAAAAATTAGGTGAGTAAAATGCAAAAGGTTCATTAGTAAGGCTCAGTATGAATGCCTAAAGTAGCGAGGAAAAGCACCCTTGGAAAGGGATTTGAAACACAACGTATCTCCACAGAGCAGGCTAAGGGGTTTGGGACCAATTGTTAGAGCTTGAGTAGGAGGAAGAGAAAACAGGAAGAGGCGAGGGAGTGGTGTGGTTGATTGACACTTCGCTCTTGCGAACGGACAGATGGGGAAGGGGGATGAGTGATCCTGCCTCGACCCACCAGAAGTTGCTTCGAAGAAGAAAAAGGAGAAGAAGCAGCAGCAGCAGCAGGAGAAACCACTCTCCTCCCCCTAACCGTCTGTCAATCTCTCCCAACACTCGCTAGCTCGTGGCGACAGAACCGGGCGCCTTGCTGACACATCTCCCCATGTGTCAAGTGGGACAGCTTGAATGCTCGTGGCTTCGAGGGACTGCCATGATTGACTGCTGTTGCTGCAGTCAATGCTACTGCCAGAGCCTGTCACGATCCGCTCTTCGTTAATGTGGGAAGAATTCCCCTCGACTCGTCATATGCCTATTTATTTATCTATCTATCCATCTATCTATCTACTTCACCCCTCTCTGCATTTATTCACTTCACCACAAAGGTGTGGTCTACTATTGTCACTGAGTGTCACATGCAAAAACATGTAAATCGTGTGGAGCCAATGGAGAGTGGAGGCTCGTGATTCATTATTAGTCCTATTTCAAAGTGTCTAATTGTTTTTGTGTTTCATACCACTGACGTGCGAAACCTGGCGCAATAATTTCTACCTGCAATTGGGAGAGAGAGAGGGAGCAAGAGATTCTTCGTTCTCTATTCCAGCGACAAACTTTCATAGGCTAGTTGACAAACAAGCTGACAAATTGGACATGACAACAGCAGTAGAATTAATTTGGCGTCAAGGTGAGTTGGCCATGTTTGACGTGCGTGTGTGGTCATGAGGCAGAGTGGAATTGCTCAAACAAAATCAGCTTCTAGTCCACTACTGCTACTACATGGAGTGGGGTGCTGAGTCGTCGTAAAACCACACGCCTCCCAGGTTCCCTCTTGATATTATCTCACCAATTTAAGATGGTGGTGGCGGCGGCGGTGGTTGTGGATTATTTCCTAATGCACATAACCACGCACAAAAGCCTTACTGCTAAACCAACTGCCATGCATATAAGTGACGATAGTAATAAGACGGGGCGTGGGTCAGTTTGCTGGGAATCTTCGCTAACCTCGCAACTAAAAGGGTGAGAAATTTACTAACTCCTTGCAGCTCAAGGCGCAGAAGCTGAAGAGGCAAAAAACGTCTCTACTAAGGAATATTGAGTTGAAAAAATAAGGCCCTCCATTTTCTCTCACAGATCCCCTCACTTACCGGTTTGTGTGTGAGCACATGATGCATGATCCATTGAGTCACAGGGCGGGTAGACATGGCTGAGCACCTGTCATTGGTGCAAAATGCGCCTATTACCACGGAAACAACCCTGCTCTTGGTGTAAATGCTAAGAGCCATCTAATCATACAAATGCACTTGTTAAAAAGGCCGTCAGAGTGATGAAGCATTAAAAGAGCCTTATCGGTGGGCAAATTAATTGAAGCAAGAGCCAGCATGAGAGCGAACTTCATCTCCCCAACCACCTTCGCCTTCAAACTTTGACGCCTCTAACCAACGGCGTGTCTCTTTTTACCCTAAGCGGGGAGAAAAACCCAGGGACTTCACACGAACCATCGGACCGCACAAAGCCAGAAAGAGAGAGTGAGGCAGGAATGCTTAAAGGCAGGAAAAAACAGGCCTAGCTGACCACCCTAGCACACCTTTCATCGGCTGTAACAAAGTGAGGCAGAAGTTTGGCCAAATAGAGCGTGTCCGCACTCCGTAGGAGGCCCAGTAGGCCTTGTTTTAATTCATCGAGTAGTCGTGGCAGCAGTGTAGCCAACTCAAGTGTCCGAGGGAGAATGAGATGGAGAGTAAGAGCGCCTGATCGAATTTGGCGAGGGCTTAAAATGGATTAGGGTGGTGGATTCCGAGGTTTGTTTCTTTCTCCGCGATAATGAGTAGAGCAGCCTCGCACATGTAAATCCACGCGCGGAGGAGATAATCTTATTTACTCACTCGCTCTCTCTCGACCGCCCGCCCGCCCGTTCTCTCTGGCGGCTTTGTCCGACCACTTTTGGCCCAAACGGCAGCTGCTGCAACATGTTCTAACTCATTTTAGAAGGAGGAGGAGGAGGATGAGGAAGGAAGGAAGCGAATTAGGCTCTTTCCCAAGAGAGAGCGAGGAGTGAGTACGATGTGGTGGTCGAAAAACCCCAGCCAGCAATCGTTGTCAGCCTAGCTGTCTGACAGCTACTACTACTACTACTACCACCTCCACCACCACCACTCCCACTAAAATACCCCGCAAACAGAGAAAGCGCGCGCGCGAGTGCGTGAATAATGTATAATTCACACGAATACTCGTACCTCACACACCAGGTAGGTGGGCGAAGCTGTGAGTTCGCAAACACCACTTGTCATGGCTCTTAAATTATCTATGCTCGAGAAATACCACTGCGCTCAGGCCCTGCCCCCTGGGAATAGGTGTGGGGATGTGGGAACACTTCCCGGTCAGGGAAAGGGGAGGTGGGTGAGGTGCTGCGAGCTACTCGCTTCGAGGTGACAAGCTGAGAAGATGAATGTGGTTGGATGGACAGGTGTCAGGCTGCAATGCGAGCAAGCCAAACGACCAGCAGTCGAAGAAGCAGCAGCAGCAGCAGCAGCAGGAGCAGCTAATCGCCTTGGTCAGAGCCCGCCCACGGGTTCATGGGGGGGGGGGAAGGGAGGAGTTTGAGCAGCAGGAGAAGGTGAAAAGAGTAGTTAATGACACACTCAAACACACCTGTGTGTGTGTGGCATGAGTAAGAATGATGAGTGTGGTAGTGGGAGATGGGGTGAAGAGGAAAGACCCGGTGACATTCTTGTGAGAGAAGGAGCGAACCTGTCAAACAGGTTTTGCAGGTGCGGAAGCAAGCACTTGGACAGACCAAATTGAGGGATTCGCCAGTCTTCTCAGGGTATGAAAAAAGGTGCACTGATAAAGTCGGAAGATGGATAAAGCGATTTAAAAACAAATATAGTTAACAGATAAAAAGCAGAATGGACAATTGATGTAATCCACTTTATTGAATTTGATGGTGATAATTGAAGTTCATGTTATAAACAAAAGAAAACTTTATATATTATTATGAGATCAAATGACTTTATTATTGCATGAATATTCATGAAAAAACTGATTTGATCTATTAAATACTAGATAAAAAATATGGGCTTGTTTTGTCAAAACCCTCTGTTATCAATTCATGTTACGACCAAAATCCCTAATTAGTTCATGCAATTTATTTAATTTGTCGTGAAAACATGACGCAATTTATAAAATCAGTGATAAAAATATGGATAAGGAACCAAAAATCATAATTGCTTTCCTCTTTATCAAATCATGTCACACTGAAAATCCCTCATTTGTACTTGTGAGCTCAGATGACCTAATTAGTCAACCAAAGTCCTTTTTAAGCCGTTATAGTTCGTGAAAAAGCCTCAAGTCTACTTGGAATCAGCCAATGGTTTGCAGACATCCTTTTTGCCCCACGTGTTTGAGTCCTTTTCCCGCCGTCACCACGAACTCTCTAGGACTACGAGGATAGAGGAACAAGTTGGTGAAGGTGTAGTTCACGTGATACTTAAAGCGACAGTAGTTCGCTATCAACTGAAAATTGCGTTTTTCTTCGGAGGGAAATAGTGGGCCTCAGTACTGACCAAAGCGCTATGACGAGCGATGAATTAAGATGTGTGTGTGTGTGCGTGTGTTGGATAGGCCTTCTCCTTCTCCTCCTCCTCCCGACGCTGAATAATTCAGTTCCAACCGAGTGAACGCCTCTGTGTGTGTCGTCAGGAGCTCATAATTAGGGCCTGCCCATACACAACATTTCCCAGCCAGCCCTATTGCCTCTCTGCCTAGCTATCAACCTCATGTTTTCACCTGACACTTCCGGTCGCTATTGTTTCACGCGAGAGGGGAGGAGGGCACATTATGGTTTCTGGGCTTCTCCCCCTCCATCTCCCCGTCCACAAATCTCCGCCCTGTGTTACTCTTGCATCGCACCGCGCGTTCTACGGAAACCGTCGCGTGCGCTATCAAGAGCTCCACGCCTCTTTTGCGTGACATGGCAGGAGTAGCAGAGTCTTAAGAAACCCTCCCCCTCTCCCCCCGGTCCTCCTACACTCAGAGGGGACATCCGGTTAGGGAGCTGTGTGAGCGCGCACAAGTATGCTGCTGAGATTGCAGCCAGTCACTCATGCGGGATGAGGGAAGGCGGGCATTGCGAAGCGCGCACAGATAGGAATATCCTGCATCCCTCGGCCTCCCGCCACCACCTCTGTGTGGGTACAGGTGAGCGTGTAGGCTTGCGTGTGTGGACTAAATACACGCTCACAGACAATAGCAGCAGCAGCAGCAGCAGCGATCTCTGCCTCTAACCCGCTCCGCTCCTTCTTCCTGCACAAAGCGCAGGAGGACTACGACTACTACTGCTACGGCTACTACGACGACGAGGACGGAGCGGCGTGAATTATGCAGAGGTTTTGAAAGCAACAGCAGTAGCAGCACTCTTTAGGGCTTTGACTGACTGCCCGCCAGCCCGCCTGCCTGCCTGCGAACATGCTAGGGCCTTCTGCACTTTCCTTATCACCCGCAACCGCGTAACGAAACCGCGGGGTGGTGATGGGGGGGTACATTTCGGGGTCACTGGAGCTCGTGGTAGTTCTTTAAAGCCGTCCCGCATATACTTTACACGTACCCTTCTGTATTGCTTATCGAGTAAACCGGAAATAGAAGTAACAGTAAAAATTAAATCGCTCACTAGAAATAAAAGTGATAGTGAGTTCTCTTCTGCAAGAAAATTTCGGGTGGGACATGAGCATAGGGTGAAGGGCCTGTTTATGGGGACAGTAGTGAGGAAGTTTTTGGGACAGGTAAGGGAGGTAAAACTGTTCACCTCCCTTGCCCCTTCCTGCTTCAAGCATGTCAAAAGCTGCGAATCAAAGGGTGCTGAGCAACAGCATCAGCATTATCATCAGCAGCAGCATCAGCCCAGTTACCTCATTTTTTGACAGCAGTTGTGAAAAAGCACACACATATACAAACTCCCATATCATCCCATCTCATGCTTCCTCCTCCTCCGTTTGGGGATTTGCATGAGATGGAGAGACGAGACGGAGTAATTTACATGCTCGTTAATCCGTCCCCCCAACAGGATGATGAGTAGGAGATAAGCTGATTTTAACGAAGTCCCAAAGCCCGTACTTGACGCATTTTTTACCACTTTTAATTGAGAGAGAACTTACATTCTTCTCGAGAGGCTTGAAGTCGGGGCAGACTTCATTCTCCTCCTCACTGGTTCCACGGAAACTCGTCTTCTTCACCGGGATCTGTCCGTTGGTGGCGGCGGAGGCAGCAGCGGCGCCGGCGGACATCTCTCGAGGAAGGAAACCGTTTGGCGGTGAGAAGGAGCACAGACGGGGCTTCTTTGTCTTCAGAGATGGCGTCTTTATCCTGCGTGCATTATGACAACGCGGTGGGCTTCGAATAGTGAATCGTGAGAAGACACCCCGTGGTGGGAAGGCAGGACAGAACTCGCTGGGGTAGGGAATCGACGGCGGACGGTGGCTGAAAGGACTTGAAAAGAAGTCAGCGGACCTACTGGCACCCAGGTAGTCGGATGTGTTGCCCTGTGGTGCTGGTGCCTGTGACGGAGGTGGTGCTGGAGGCGGCAGAGACGAGTGATCGAAACCGCCGCCGCCGGCAGAAAGGGATTTGGAGGAATTTAAAGACAAGTCGATTGCGGTGTCACCGTCACTGCCCTCGAAATTGTTGTTCATGACAACCTCACTACTCGATGGCAGATCGGCGACATTTCCGAAATCGCTAGTAGAAAAGTTTGCCAGGAAAGACTTATCGTTGTTAGTTGACAGGAAGGATTCACCGTTTCCATTAGTGGTGGAGACTTTTTGACGGTCAAGTTCCAAGAAGTATTGCACAAGAGAACGGTGCAGGTGCATTGCCTGAAGAACTGTTGATTTGTACAGCGCGTTCAAGGATTCTTGAGCCTCAGGAACAATCGGTGGGATGGGAATCTTTTCAATTAAAGAATTTAGAACTTTGGAGAAGGAGAGGATTTCCTTGGGTAGGAGTGATTCCAAGTCAAGTAAATCGCGTTGAGTGATAGCTGGAAGTTTATCACTGTTGAAAAATTTGAAACAAAATTGAAAATTTTTCAGGTCTTGATGTGGATTCACTTCAGGCATGGTTTCAGGTGAACTTGGCAGGAATGGTGGAAGCAAATGCAAGTTTCTAGGAAATGGCATTGGAGCAGGTGGGAGTGATTGTCTTGAATTCATGTCCAGAGAGAAGTTTGATTTCATGTTCGTTTCCGAATTTCTCATTTGTGCCTCAAGACTTGCTTTGAGTTCATTCATGAAAAAAGAAGGGAATGAAGCTTCGACTTCACTAGTTTGCTCATTATCGCTACCCGTCCTTTGAGTAAGGTTAAGCGGTTCATTTGATTCAACATTATTATCAAGGGGGAGACCCGGCTTGAATTTATGAGGTACGGCACTTCGAAGACGCTTACAAGAGTTGATAAAAGATTGATCAGTATTTGAGAACGAAAGAGACTTGTTTGGAATTCCTGTCAGCATGGTGTTGTATGCTCAATGCGAGGTAGCGATTTTGTGTAGCACAATATAAAATGCCACTATAATTGAAGGTCGAAGAGGAACTTAAACTAAAATATGATGGCACAACGATATATTTTTTTTCAGCCTTTAATGGGGTATATACTGAACAAAGTAAATAAAATAATTATTTCCTTCTATGTATACCACGAAAAAATTTTCTTTAATATTTAGATTTTGCTTATCCTCATGAAACAATTATTATTCACATGAGAGAACCACTAAGGATTAATTTAACAGGCAACAAATCATTTTACGAAGGAAATAATAAACATGATATCAATTTTTGAAAAATTATTCTATTGCAAATGTTGCGTCCTTCTGGTAGCATTGATTTGCTTCCACATAATCTATCCAGGCTTGGGAACACGATTAAGCCCATAAATCCTTACTCGTTCACTATTATATATCGTTTAGTTATTTCTTTCACTCTATGTCTGATATACTGTTTGGCCTTTGATTAGAGAATCGTTCAAGAAACCTTAAGGCTTCCGCCAAGTGAAAATTTCTTAAACAGATAAACGGGAACCTCTTCAAGTAACGTACAAACACTTATTTACTTCCTTCTTATAACTATTCAGCCAGCTTGGCTTTTAGCATTTCCATTTCTTTGCAACATGACTGAATGCCAAATTAATAATCACACAATATCTGAGGTTTGCTGTCCAAATCACTGCTGTTTTGGTGACAGTTTTCCAAAAGTTTTGCTGAATGATCTACTAAGCCATGTCCTTTTAAGATATACTTTAAAATATGGAAATAAGGTTTTAGTTTTGTGAAGGAATCATCATTTTTAGCAACGGATTTGCGCATTTATGAATGCCTTCGTCTTAAACATTATAAGAAAAGTAGAAGACACTGAGAAAGGAGGAACTAGCATGTTTTTAACACCAGCATAATAAATATGTATGCAGTATAGGAAAGGCTATATAGTTATTGATGCATTTTATTGTAAATGACATAGTCATAACCATGCAAACTTATCTATCCTCCTTTTAATGTGAAAATGAGCTGAAGTTCTACTAACCTGATTACTGAGTTATCAACTCTTAAAACTTTTCTTCACCTCGAGAAATTTATTGTGTAATTCGTACTGTAAAAATATTTAATTAAGCAACAATAAGTATTTACATTTTAAAAATATTAATTAATGTTTCATTGAACCGAGTGTAGCTGTTTGTCTGGTATTGGTGATCACTAATTTGCTGTAAATATCGCGGCTTATTTACGGCTGGCATAGGATTTCGTGATCCTTCATCTTTTGACGATATGAAAGTTGCAATACTTGACGATGCTATCAAAAATGTTATTTATGATCAATATAGCCCAACGAAACTACAATATTCCAGGGTTTGTTTAGCCTGTGACTGACATTTTCGCAGGAAGATATTTTAGGATTGAGACGCAAGTGCCAATGCAGCCCTTCTTGTGCTTCTAAAATGCTTTCCAGTCTAGATAAAAAAGGTGGTAAGAATGCTACAAGCGTTATCCGATTTCAGGATCTTATGCCAGGTAGGTGAATCATGTATTTATAGGTTTAGATGTACAAACGATACCCTTGCGTTATAGACACCGCCGAGAAAATAATCAACATCAAACTCGAAGAATGCAAAATTATTCCAGCAGAAACGGCCATATCTCGAATGAACGGTTTCCATCCTACCACAAAACTGGGGCTGGTTCAAGGGTAACAATCTATTTGAATCTTAAAGTATTAGGATAATGGTAATCCAGAGTGGTTCAATCAAGGTCCTACCGATGTAAATGATCAAGTCAATTTATGTGGATCAAATTCTGCTGGGATAAATGATTCAGCAATCCGTAGTATGGAAGGTCTGGGTCAAGAACATTTAGGAGGCAAGCTTGTACATTAGCTAAATATTGTCAACTAAACATTCCATTAAAATTTTTGAATTTATCGGCGAATTTTATTCTTTCAGTCGAGGTTTTCTTTATCTTAAAATGCCTTTATCTGTTACGAAGGTGAAAAAAACCTGAGGGTTTACACACACCGGGACATTGAAAACCATCTGGTTCCACACAGAAGGGCGGAAGAGGGCAAGACAAATGGAAAAATATTTGATAAACTCCTGGGGCTTGTCGGTTATGAGCCAGAAGGAAAACCAACTGTAAGACTGCCCCTCAATTTCGTTCACTTTAATAGTTTTCAAGTGGTTCGACGATCTCAGACAAAGCACACAATGATGGTGATAACGACAGAGTTGAAAAGATTATTGTAAAAACGAATCAACCTGACATTGCGGAAGTCCGCATGGATGATTTTCGTTGCCTCTATCCTCCTAGAAACTACGGGAATATGGGATATAAACCAGGTTACCTCGATCTTTCCCGATGGGGAAAAGCTGTAGTAAGTCCTGAGGCAATCCTATCAGGTGTATGATTTAGCGCAACGCAGCTTCGGCGAGTGTCTGCATCCCTCGAAATATTGAATCTCAAATGAATATGCAGAGTAGGTGCAATTACTTACAGTCCCATCTTTCTAGACTTCGGATCTTCTGATTACGGAAGTTCATTCGATCCATTCTATGATGAAATGGACGAACTTTATGGGGATAAAACGTACTTCATATTCACTCCTAACTGAGCATTTGCTTCAGGCACCCTATTGATCCTTTCGAAGGAATCAACAACAACTTGATTGGAGTCCCCCCCGGAATTTTTTCTCGAAGATTGGCGAATAAGCTGTTAACTTCCTCGGGATACCAAAGTGGAAATAAATTTTTGCAGTCTATGATTGCCTTCCTGCAGCACCAACAGCACTTAACAAAGAGTAAGCATTGCAATTTCTCAAATATATTCATTAAATTGTCATTTCCCCTAGAACTAGGTAATACCCTCTAGAATCTCCCCGAATTCCCTTTGAGTAGAGCTAAACATTGTAACATTATGCCTGAGATCGTATCAAAGTGGCCTGATTACGGCTCCTCCCACTAAACATAAATCACTTTCTCGAAATGACAGGCTGTTTAACCCTCAAAAGCTGTTTATATTAGATGCCGTTGTTTTGTGCTTCAACAACTTATTTACTGATGTTTAGCGCTTCACATGATGAACTTGCGTAACACCGCCAGCTGTCTGCCCAACTACCACTCGGATCCTGCGTCGCCTTTCTCTAGTCCTCAGTCGAGGATCGGGAGTGGCGAGAAACTCACGACAGGGGACCAAGAGGTACCTCGTCCACATGAGGTGGAAGAGGAGGGGATTCACTTTGGTGCCGAAGCGCAGACTTCATCCCCAGGCAGTGACCCCGTAGGTGAGTGCTCCACCTCGGATGCACTGGCTGACATAGCAAACACCGAGCCCTCCCTGCCCGCCTCTGAGAATGTGGTGTGCTAGTAGGATTTCTGAGTTGGTTTTGTCATTATTACAATTTGAGGAGGAAGAAAAGGAGGAAAGATTGTAAAATACTAAGCTATATCACCAGCATACTGCTGTGCTCTGCTTTTCCTCATCGTCAGAACTGAAAAGTTGCAATTTTTAAAAATATATATTTTGTTAACTTTTCTGACTGCCTAAACACTTAGCTCACACTTCCTTCTTGGCCGAAAATTTAGAAAAAACGATAAGCAAGCTCAATGAAAGTAAGTGAGAAAATAGATAATCATGGACAAAAATAACCAGAAATTCGATAGAAATGCAAAAAAGTTAATAGCGACAGGTCTCTGGCAAATCACTCTGGGAATGATGTGGAATCGTGTAGCTAGCGAAGATTTTCGTTGCTACGGCGTCGTCTTGGACAAAAGTGGGTACAATAACAATCCAAGGAGCTTGTTCACGACAGAGGTGTAGTGATCCTTAAGCACTACGGGAACACCAGCTAAACCGTAAAATCAGAATAGGGATTTTTATGCCAACTCCACAGAGACCAATTATTACCACAAAAATTTGAGACACTGATTAGGACTTTGAAGGTCGACATACCAGAAGAGCGATTGAAAAGCCTGATGGAGGAGATCAATCGATGTAGTAAAGGTGGTGACTAAAGCACGAAAAACTTGAATTCTCAAAACCCAACGACCTAAAATTCAAATAGAGTGCCAACTTTCCAGGACATCGAACGACGTTCATCTCTCGCTGGCCTAGCAACTTTGCCAACTCCAGATTCGAACTCTTAGGGTGATATTAGTGGGTCTAAATGCAATTAAGTAGAAACTATCTGCATAAACTACGAACAGAGTGCAAAAGACGTTGAATTATTTGAGAGGCTAGTATTCATATAGACAAAAGTGCTGTGATGTACAAATGAGGAATACACATTCTAATCAATAAAAAACCAAAAAATCAATCCAGAAGACAGACATGAACGATACTAAAGACCCTTTATTAAAGTTATCATTGAATGCAGTCAGTGATGTCGAAGGGATTCCTAAATTTCGAATTGCATGCAATCCATTTTCCTGCGAGTATTCGGCACGTGGTTGATACCCCACTTATCTAAATTTACTAATACATATTAGAAAAGAAACATACACAGATTCCTGAATATCCAGATTAACAAGCCTATTTTTACAAGTCAAACATCTTCCAAGAACGCTAACACCCCTCGAGCTTATATTACGAGCTGCAGCTTGCACCATAAAAGAAGTCGCCTTAAACACGTTTAGATATTACTTAAAATATTAATAAGTTTTGGCTCAATAACAATTTATTGTTAAATAAAGGCAGAAGGTAATAAAAATAGCATTCATTTAAATATTTTGATCATATTTAAGCTACTATTCATCCACAAGAAATACATCGAAATGAGCATAACATTCCTTGTTAATTCCTCATGTTAAATTTATTACAGCATTATTTCAAGAGAGCCGGTGTGAATGAGTAAACGTTGACATTTTAAAGGTAAAAATGATTCATTTATGAAAAAGTAATAAATAGGAAGCATGGAACGACAAACAATCTTGAGGTGCAAGAAGAGGCGCTAAAGCGTAAACATCTAAGTCTCACAAAGCCCTGTCATCGAACTTGAGGACTCCCCTCCGCTTATTAACTGCCCGATATGGGACGGACTCAGCGCTCTGGAGATTTCGGTTCAACGAAAAAGAGTTTGATACTGGACGAATGGGAAAAATACCGTTAGTCCTTCGTAGCATTCCTGCAATCCACAGCATAACCTTCTCCATCACCCTTTTGCCTCGTTGCTCTTAGACATGCCTGAAACTGTTCTATCCAGAAGTTTCTCTCTTCCCTAATAAAGACCGTCAATTTGGACGCAAACGATGGAGCATGCATCAACAGGTACACTTGACATTCACGAGTTTCGGGTTCCTACATCCCAATATCTATAGGCTTTAATCCTCTGATTTGTACATCCTGTCTCTGAAAAATGCGAGTTTGGGGGCAGTGTGATTGCTGCTAGGTCGTTGGCGAAGCAACTCCTCTTTCTACCAGTTAGAACCACTGAAGATTACCCAAGTTCTTACTTGAGTCGCACAACTTTTCAAGGAATGTGAGTTGACGAGAGTCCATAAGATGAACAATGTACTGGTCAGAGCAGTTACAATCCTCTGCATTTCGTGAAGTTGTTGAAAAGTCCTTCTGTTGAGGTAGAGCAGTGTAGCAAGGGGTGCTTGTGAGCCATCGGACAGGGAATTGCAAAAGCTGACAGTGCAGGAGTAGGGAAGGTGACAGGGTATCCTTGGCGTGTTTGTTTTTGGCCATTTTTAGGACATCTGGCACACAGGAGGCAAATAGAGTCGGAGTAGGCCTTAAATTGAATCCAGCATTAGGGCATTCGACACAATTTAGACTTTTGCTATCTTGACATCAATTTTCACCACAAAACTTTAAAATGCACTTTAATTTTTTAAATAATAGTTTCAAGGAATAGGGTGTTTATTATAACAGATTATTAAAACAAATTAGAGCTTCCGTGAACACCACCCCAATTCCTACCACCAGCTCAGAGTCATGTGATCTACCCAGACGAGACAAACTCGCAGCCCTGTCCAGCAGGGCAGTCGACTCCCTGCCGCCAATCTAAGTCTGAGTCATGTCCAAATGTTCCTATGTCAATTCAAAATCGTTTTAGTGCTTTCCTCACTCACCACACTATCCAGTTAACGATCGGGTCCTCACATCGCACTTTATAATACATAGTTAATACATTTAGAAAACTTTCACAGCTCATCGAATTCGACGGCATGAACTGTCAGGAGAATGCGGAAGGAGAAGAGAGAGAGAAAGTTTGTACGAGAAATTGAACAGTCTTTAGGGGATTTTGACTACCTAAGTTATCACAGAGACCCAGTGGAAGTGGAATATTGGTGTACAAAGACTCGCAGACTAGCCCTATTGGATGGGGAATGCGATTACTCAAAATATATGCTAAAACAGGTTTCAGAAATTGGAAGTAGCTAGAAGACGTAGAGGGATCTCAGGGAATTCTTGGATTAGGGACTGGGACTGGAATGAAAGACACCGTTGGCGTTCTCCACATCACTCGATGATGACTCATCATCGGAGGAAGAGGAGGCGGATGAAGACGACGATGACGACGACGGGCTTGACGAAGATGACGACGACGACGACCCAGAAGAAGAGTTTGGAATTTTGTGCCGATTTCGTTCAGACACAAACATCGGAGTTGCCTCGGCTTCTAGGAGAGACAGTTGAGCAAAATGGGACAACTTACTTTCGGGCACTTGTTTCTCTGCAGTTTCAGGAGATCGAATTTTCACTGTCTGCTTGGCAGCTCTGTTCTCCCTTTTAGGCTTGAGGGCAGGTCCGTTTCTGTCCAAAACAAAGTGGACCAGATGCTTCACCTCTCGAAGTGTCGCACTACTCAAGAGGGTGAAATCCAGTTCGATTGAGTCGTCTGCGGTCATCTTCTTGAGCATGGCGGGTTCACGACGCTCGATTATACGGATAATCGGTGGGAGAACAGCACCGGGACTCCGCAAAATGTCCGCCATTAACCGACCTCTCTCGATTCTCCCCATGTGGACCGATTCCCTTTCTCCCTTGTACTCCACCAGTTCCTCTATGCGACACAACGAAAACTTGGGAGGCCGTGGGGCATGCCTCCCGACAATCTGGGATTCCCTTCGAGCCTTTTTTCGTGGTGGGGGAGGGGGATGCTTGAAGACCTCCGACTTTTCCATTGATTGGCGAGGTGGATTCTCCTCCAAGTGGCCATTGCGTCTCGGAGAATCGGCAATCGGTTGCAAGTCGTCCGACCTCAGTACCTGCTCTGGATGCGGCATCTGAGCCAGTTTCATTCGAGCGAGTTGTTCGAGAGTCTGGGCCATCTTCACAATGTCCGAGCCGGGTTCATTGAAGACGTAGCAATTGGTGAACATCCGAAAGAGCTCCGCCAGGCACTCCGAGGCCCTGGGGTACGCGTTGAGGCTCAGTTTGCGCGATATCGTCCCCAAATCGATGGGTCTCTTTATCAGTTCGGGATAGTCCTACATGAGTGATTTTTCGTTGTGTGAGATCCCACCTTGGCTTACCTGAATGTTTAGTTTTTTGTGGTCCACTGGTCGTGCAAAGGGCCATGCAAAGCGATGATTCAGCAGGACGTTGACCACGTGCTTCTCAATAAAGACGAGTTGATTCGTCGTTCTCCTCCGTCTATTCGATTTGTACATTCTTCTCCTCATACCATTTAGATCTGTCAGTATATGGGAAAAGTTACTGGTATCCCACTTAAATTATATGAGTGGATGCACCTCGTTGGGAGTGGTTAAGGAGGTGCCTCTAGACTGCACGGAACACCAAGGTGTCCGCTGTGGCTGTTATTTAGCCCACTTCTGCTTGCTAGATTTCAGGATACCACCAGCACTTGTGGCGTGAGGCTGGTAACGGCGGGTGGGGGAGAACTAAGGACGAACTGTTAGGCTTCCACCATTACTTCTCGATTACTTAATAGGTAAATGCCACCCACGATTTGCTTTCTTCCTCTTCTTCTTCTACTTCAGACACAACTCACACATTTTGCTCAAATTGATGGTTATGAGAAGAACTCCAGGCCCTCCAGTGAGCTTGAGTCGGGCATCAGTTCCACAAGCCTCCAGTCAATTCCATATGCCTTTTATTGGTTATCTAATAACTGCAGTGTCTTTACACCACGACAACGATGTCCATACTACTATCTCATCTCCTCAACTGTGTCTACAATCGATACATGTCACTCCCCCTAGGAAGGAATCAGCTCGGTTCCCCACCCTCTCTATCATCTCTGCCTAGAATCATAAGGGAACCTCTAGGGTGAAACGACTGAGTAGACGTACCACGCAAATGCTCCTTGCGGTCCATCGTCTTTCTAAAAGAATCACAACAACAACAGCAACTTCCATTATTTACTGCACTACTCGACGAGGAACTAGACACACATACATGACACATCACATCAGCTGGAAACACTAAACACCGAATCCACGCAGTGAAAGCAAAAGTCAAATAATTCATATTGCACATTGGTTTTAATTTCCACACCACTGGAAGTGGTGCCAGCGACTCTGGACGAGTTCAAACGGACAACATCCAATTTTATGTGCAGATAAAAAAGGGTTAAAAAGACGTAGAAAATAACCATCCCAGTCAATCGATTGCATCGACATGAACTAATGGTGGGGAGATAATACGATAAGGGAGGGGAGGGAAAGTGCGTCAAATGCACAGGAAAAGGAATAAGACATATTGCCAGCAATGAGATAATGCCTGATGGGAGCCTGCAGCGGTGACGAGCCTCAGGGAGTGAGGGCCAAGTCTCGAGCATGGCGATCGACCACCCTCATGATTCTGAACATTATGCCGTGCTTGTCGATTTCCTCACTTCTCGAAGGCACCGCGTCCAATGCGGCCCTCATAGCCGCTTTCCGCTCCTCCATCTGGCGACGCCTCGCGTCTGCAACACGCATCGCCTCAGCCTCTGCCTCTTCGCGTTCGCGTTGCTCCGCCATCTCACGTGCCTTCGCTTCCGCCTCATCCGCCTCCTGCGTCAGTATAACCTCTTTCGCAACCTGCCTGAAGATATTCTGCAGATAGTGCTGCTCCTTGTTATCGTACGACTTGCTAGCTGCGGTGGTAGCGTCGGCGGCGGTGGAGTCGTGCGAAGCCGCGGGCCCTACTTTTGCGCCACCGTCGGGCTTTGGGAAGCCGGGGAAGGGCACGACCCCAATCCGCCGAAAGACGGACTCCGGATCGAGGTCGTCACTCTCCTCATCGTCGTCGGAATCGTCGGTCACCAAGCAGGTTCTCCAACGTGAAAGCGCGTGACTTGATCTGAGGTGCTGAGTTGGTCGCGGGTTCAGCTACGTCACTGATTCGTTCTTGGCTAGATAGCGGTCGAGTAGTTTCTGGAAAGGCAAAATCACCTAATCAGGAGCCACTATTACCCATGTAGCCCTTTTGCACCTACCGCTTTGAGAGACGGGGTGGTGGGGCGATTTTGGAGGGTTTCTGGATAGTCCTGGCACCACTTCCTCCTCTGAACCTGCAGAAGTTGACACCGTCATTCGTTGAGATCCTCAGAGAGGCGTGTATCGTTGCAGCAGGTCATTAGACACTTGTCTTCACTCGCTTTATGCCGTGTTTTCCAGACAACGAAGAAGAGACACCATTAGGTTTTGTTACACCGTCTAGCACGAAACTGGCCCTAAATCTTACTACTGCAGGTGTTGGCCCAAGCACCCTCTTAACTCAATCTCAACACACACTTTCCTCAAAGGCCATCTCCAATTCTTCCTCATCATACAGAAGATAGGGGGAAATTTTGAGCCAGCGACTCACCTCCTGAAGCCGGTGAAGATGCATTTCTTGTAGGCCTTTCCTTCACTACTTCTTTTGAGGCCCTCACAGCCGCCTTCTGCTTCTGCAGCTTTCCGAGGTTCCCGTCTGCCTCGCGATAGGCCTCAGCATCTCCCTCTTCGTGTTCGTGTTGCTCCGCCTCTTCATCCGCCTTTCGAGTCTGCTGAACATCCTTCACAACCTTCTTGCTGAACGGCACAAGGAAATACTGATCCTTGCAGTTGCAGGCACCGCCATTTTCGGCGGCGGAGGCGTCGGCGTCAGAGGCGGTGGCGTCGTTCGATGCCGCTGTCCTTTCGTTAGCGCCACCGTCGGGAATTTGGAGGCCGGTCAAGGGCACTATCCCCCCCTTATCGAGAACGGATTCTGGATTAAGCCCATTATTCTCCTCGTCACTATCTTCGCCATCCACCGAGGGCGACAGCTCCAGCCCCAGGTCCGCCGCCGTCAGAGACCTTAGGTCGACCTGAGGTGCTGAACTGGTCGCCGGTTGGAATTCGCTACCATTTTGTTCTTCATCAGTCGGCGGCCGCGCAGTTTCTGCAAGGAAAAAACCAACTTATCTAGTGCCGCTATTGTCAATGTGAGTCTTTTGCAACTACCGCTTTGAGAGATGGAGTGGTCAGGCGATTCCTTTGGGTTTCTGCAAGGTCCGGGCAACATATCATCCTCGGCACCTACAGAAATTAACACCGTCTTTCGATAAGACGCTCAGACAGGTGAATTGACCTGGCCTCAAACAAGACACCCTTAAGTGTTGACCTGGGTGTCACCTTACACCGTCTACCACAAAACTGACAGTAAGTCTTACTGCCCCAGTTTTTGACCTGACCTGTCAACTAAATCTCAACACACACGTTCCTCAAAGGTCCTCTTCGCTTCGGCCTCATCTTACAGTAGGTCTAGGGATATTATGAGCCAGCGACACACCTTCTGAAGCCGGTGAAGGTGCATTTCTTGATGGCCTTTCCTCCACTACTCCCGCTGGGACGTTTCCAACGACACGAGAGTGCTCTTCAGGTCTCCGCAACTGCTGGCGCTCATGCACAACTCGTTCGTCCTTGCCATTGGTCAGTGATAACCCAGCGTGTGAAGCTGCCGAAGGTGCTTTTCTTGAAGGTTTGGCCACTTCGTTTTGAGTGCTTTTAAAAGCATACGGATCGTGCTTCTCCTTCCTCTTCTCCTCAGCCCTCTTCGTCACTCGCGATTCCACGCCGCTGCTCAACGACGACCCACCGTTTGAAGATGTCCAACGTACATCCCGTACTTCGCGATGAGACCTCTCTGTCCCTCGTGTGTCTTTTCCACTGCCCAGGCAAGCACTTCTGCTTGTAGTTGGAACAAGTCCAGTTCTTGAACACTTCGCTCTTTCGTCCGCCTCCTTCACCGCTGCTTTATCGCCTCCATGGGGCCATGAAAAACAGGCCTTCATCTTCTCCTTCATCGTCGTATATGCATCTTTAACCATCCCCACTCTAGACGCATCTCTTGTAGCTGTCGAAGGTCCGATTCTGGAAGGCTCCTCCCCATTCTCCTTCCTCACCCGTGAGTCTTTTCCATTGGTCAGAGAGCCTCTACCGTTTGAAGCGGAAGGATGTCCGTTTGTGGAGTGTCCCGCTACTTCGTATTGCTGCATCTTCGACGAAATTCGTCTCTCTGTGTCATTGGCCAAGACGGACCTACTGCTTGGAGCTTCAGGGTGTCCGTTTCTTGAACACTGCTCCTCCACCGATTTCATCACAAACACATCCTTATCACTGGTAAGTAAATGCTCAAATCTGCCAGCTACTGAAGACGCATTTCTTGAAGGCACAGCCACTTCTTCTTTCCCTTGGACAGGAGTAGGCAGCTGGTCTCTCCTTTGCCTTTCCTCTCGCCTCTCTCTCCTCCGCCGCCCTCCTCCTCTTCTTCTTCTCCATCTTCATCTGCGTCTTCCTCAGGAATCGACAGGCCACCTGCAGCGTCTCTGGCTCCAGGTCGTAGAAATTCAATTCACTCTCCCCCCTGTACTTTGGCTCGTGTTTGTCAATCAGCCTCTTCAGCTTCGCCAACCGCCTCTCAGACAAATTGGGCAAGATCGCCCGAATCATTTCCACGTCCTCCCAGCTCAAACCTGGCAAACCACTCTCCATCGTGTTGCCACTGTCACGTCGATCCCTGCCGCAGTGATTCGCTGAGGAAGTAACAGGCGCAACCTGTGCTGTGCTCCATTCATTACCCACGCTACTCGGAACCGCTTCTGGTTTCGCCAAACTCCTTTCTGTAGGGACAGATTCAACGGCGTCGACGACAGCGGCAGCGGTGGAGTTGAAGGCGTCTTTGAAGGCCCTTTCAAAGATGTCCTCTAGTCTGTGTGCCGTCGTGCTAATACCACACACCACACCGTTGTACTTGTAGCAGTTGGCGAAGATGAGTCGGACGTCGGCTGCAAACTCCGCCTCGTCCTTGTAGACACCGCAATTGAGCTTGTTGCGCACTGTGCTCAAGTCCATTGGCTCCTTTATGATCTGCGGGTAATCGGGAATCCCCAGGGCCTTCCAATCAACCGGTTTCAAGAAGGGATGGTTTAGGTCCTGCAGGAGACAAAGGGAGACAGGAGTTGAGAGGGGACAGACAATCGATACCTACCCTGTAGCGCACCGAGGCAATGTCCGTGAGGATCTTGCTGCATTTCAAGAGATTGCCAGTCAGTCTGAAGCGCAGACTACTCCTCAGCTTCTTGGGTGGTGGTGGTTCCACCTCGTCACCCTCGAGTGAGGTGGTCGCGGTCGTGGTAGTGGTGGTGGTGGTGGAGCGGAGCGACGCCGCTTCTGCGAGGACGACGTCATCGTCTTCTCCTTAGCACCACCATTGGCCTTGGCCTTGGCCTTGGCCTTAGGAGTCACCACAGGCACCTCCACCTCTGGATGGGGCATCTTCGTCTGCAACTTCTCACGCAGAAGGCGCTCCAACTTCATCGCCATCACCACCACATCGTCACCAGGGCGATTGAAGACGTAGCAGTTGCGGAAGATTAAAAACAAATCACGAAGACATGCCTCAGCATTGGGGTACTGGTTCGCCCACAGCTTCTGACGAACTGTCCCCAGGTCCATGGGCAGCTTCACGACTTCTGTGTAGTCCTGTTAAAAACAAACCAACAAACAAACAAACAAACGCAATTGAAATTGAGTGCACCATGTCAGCATGATGTTTTCGCAGTAGCAACAGCAGCGAACTGTGGCCTACCTGGAGCTGTAGCTTCCGCCAATCAACTGGTTCTTTGAAAGGCCAAGAGAGGGAGTTCTTGAGGAGAGTTGGTACCACCTCCGATCGGAGGAAACGCAGCTGGTTTGTCGTGTATACCGTCTTCGAGACGATGTCTGTATTCATCTCGGTCTGATGGGGATGAAAGAAAAAGCCCTGTTAATTGTTTCTCTGATTAGCAGTGATGCTCTGATGCAAGAAGAGAGGAAGATTCCTGGTCTAGAATTTATTAGGACGGGGTGGAACAAAAATGGCTGAGGAGTTGAAACAGGCTAAAACGCTAAGAGGAATGCAAGGGTCCCTGAGAAATTCTCCTTGGATTTTAGAAAGAGGAGGAGGAGGACGATGACCACGATAGCCTTGATGGCTTTGGGCGTTGAAGTGGAAAGCATGGATGTGGTCCTAGATGGGACGGGGTTACGTTTATAACCTGAAAAGGGACAACTTACTTTCAGGATCCTCATTTTTTTCAGCTTCTGTCGATTTAACTTTGGATGGCACACTAACTGCTTTCTTCTGCCTTTTAGGCTGGGTGGCAGGACCGTATCTTTCCAGGACGAAGTGGACCAGGTGAGCCACTTCCCTCAGTGTCGCACTTTTCAGCTGCTCGAGATCCAATTCGATTACGCCGTTACGGATCATCTTTCTCAGCGTTCTTGATTCCCGACGCTCCACTATGCGGATAATCGGTGGCAGAACAGCGCCGGGACTGCGCAGAATATCCTCATATAAAGAAATTCGCTCGGTTCTTGTCATGTAGACCAATTCGTACTCGCCATTGTACTCAATCAATTCCTCAATGCGTGCCAAGGAAAACTTGGGAGACGGATTACTACGAGGATGAGGAGGAGGAGGTTTTTTCTGCGATTTCGACTTGGCAGTCGAGCGATCCTTTCGCTTCGGAGGATCGCTAATCACCACCTCGGGATATGGCAGCCGAGCTAATTTCCTTCGAGCGCATTTCTCGAGAACTCGGCCATTCTGCATTACTGGGCAATCGGGTGCGTTGAAGACATAGCAGTTGGTGAACATCCGAAAGAGGTCCTTCAGGCACTCAAAGCCATTGGCGTACGCACCGAGGCTCAGATTGCGGGAGATCGTGCTTAAGTCAATTGGTCGCCTTATGATGCAGGGATACTCCTATGTGATTGCTCGTAGGGGGAAAGCACTTGCTTGCCTTACCGGTATGCGTAGTTTTTTAAGGTTCACGGGGCTTCTAAAGTAAAAAGCATGACGATGTTTCAGCAGGACATCGATCACTTTATGCTTAAGAAATTCGAGTTGATTCGTCGTTTTCTTTCCTCCATTTTTTGCCTTTCTTCTGGGCATGTCTTAATCTGCGATTAGGGAAAAGTTTAAATGTCTCTACTTAAATGATTTAAGTAGATGAGCTATGTGGGAATGGTAGAAGAGGAGATTCTCGAATGAAGTTCTTTTACTGTTTTCAGATAGCTACACGCGGGCATCTGCTAGCAATGATAGCCGACGACTTCGAAGGATATTCACGCGGTGTAAAGCCCATTTCGCTAACGACTATCTACACTCACAAAGTATTGTTGTTAAACGCTACTGATGATAGCAATGAGCACTTTCGTGAGCAGCAGCATTCACATGACGCTAGCAATAGACAATGAATGGGGTACCAGCATGGGGGCTCCCAATGAGCAGCCTCTCCACCGCAAGCCAAATAGCGTTGCGTACCAACCTCTTAGGCACGATATTATCTGCTTCAATAGGGCTAATGATTGCCATCCGTCTCTAGACTTCAGGGCATGACCAGCACAAAGTTGTCCTGCTTCTTACGACAGGGATCCTAGGGAAAATCGGAGAGACGGTTCAGAATGTCTCACGATTTTCGGTTGCAAGCTAGAACTCTGTCACAGTTGGGGTTTAGGCTCTACTAGTCCTGGTCTGACGGCATGCTAGTAAGGTCCCCCACCGATTATCTGTTTACTCGTGTCCCATTACACTGAAGGAACGCTTCCCATCCTACATTCCACGAGTCAGCTCAACATCTTATTCATCATAAGAGCACCCAAAATCAGCGGAATCCCAGGATGAAATAACTAAGCAGACGTACCAAGCGGGTCCTCCAGACATTCCATAGCGCTACTTCTAAAATGCTCCTAACAGCCGAGATTACCGAATTAGCTACCCGAAGAGAAACTACGTATACGACATTAACTGGGCCTCTGTCTAATGAGGCACGCGCAAATAGCCTGATCAGCAAAACTAAACATATACTCCTATGAGGTACAAAACAACGAAAAGCTCTTATTCCACTACACGCACATAGCCAGCAGCAGCATTTATAAAACATGAAATGCATATTACAATGTACACAGTAGCTCGATATTGACAAACTGGAGCGCAACATAGTGAGACACAAATCGAAAAGTTAGGGCAGCAGCAGACGGAGTTATTGGGAGAGAATGAGCAGAGTAGAGCGTCAGATCTAAAAAAGGCACTGTAAAGGCTGGGAGAGAGAGTAGCAGCTAGCAAATTCGAGGGTAGTGGTAGTACAGAGACAGCAGCGAGGCCACTGACTAGAAGGTCCACACACCGACACTCAGATCCACGCACTTCGGGTCGATGTTTGCCTCGAATTCGGCCAGCAACTCGTGGGTGTTGATGCGCTCAACCCTTGAGGGAATCTCCTGGCGAGGCACGAAAAAGACATCAAGAAAAACTACCCGATCCCGTGCACACACGCACAAACCCCCAACGCCACGCCATTGGTAATTTCTAGACCCTATAATCTGCAGCATAGAGCCCTCTCCCTAAGCGGTATTCAGCACTGCGGAAGATGAAGCACAACTAACCTCTAATTTCGCTTTATCAGCCTGCTTTTGCTGCTCTAGAAAACGGCGTTTCTCATCCTCGATGCGCCTAGCTTCAGACTCTTTACGACGCTCCTTCTCCCTCGCCTCCGCTAGCTCCCGCTGACGCCGCAGCGCCTCCTCACGCTCCCTCGCAGCCCGCTCCTCGGCCATCCGCGAGGCCAGCTGGGATTGGCGCTGTGCCTCACGCACGATCTGCATCGCCGCCTTATCCAGGAACTCCGTCGCTGCGCTCTTGCCCCCCACCACGGACCCCGTCGAGGCCGCACCCGCCGCCGCCCCCGAGATGCCGAGTTTCTCCGCAGCCGAGTGCCCCAGATTCACCATCGACAAAGACGTAGGCAGGAGGTTCGGAGCAGATATTTTCGAGGAGGAGCAGACCGTCGAAGCCATTGACGATCCGAAGTCCGACTCGGCACAGCGGTTTTTCGAGTCACTGGGGTTCAACTTCATGTTCCAAGCAGGACGAGGGAGGAGAGAGTTCATGGCTTCCTCGTCATCATCATCATCGTCTGAGGAGGAGTCGATGTCTTTCGCCGTAGGCACAGGGGGAGTCGTCTTGGATCGGGCTGGCGGTGGACCGGTAGAGTGGGAGTCTTGCATCTTCGACACTACTACTGCTGCTACTGCAGTCACTGATGGTTCGGTTTCGATGTGCGGAGCGGGCTTAGGGGGAGCGCAAGGAGGTGGAGGAGCAGACGAGGTCGAGGGGTGAGCCGCATAAGGCACTTGCGCTGGGGGCGCACAGGCGCGCACTTCACCATCACCAAAAAGGGAAGTGTCACCACCCTTGGCTTCCGAATGAGGATGACCTAATGCCTTGTCTCTACTCGAGTGGCCACCGCCACCCTTCCTAGACTGCTGTTGATGTTCATGAGACGGGAGTAGTAGTGGTTGCTCCTCAGCGCCTGTAATTAGCAACAGCAAAATAAACACATAGCACACTGATCAGGTACATTCAGAACATAGGAATTTATTTAGTTACGTTAAAATCTGTACAAAAATGCATTCGTCATATCATCTTTACATCTCGACAATTCGGATGGTGATGGAGCAAACAGAGATGTTACTTTTTGTTGTTGTGTAATATCAGAAGGGGAAAAGAGACAGAGATAAGTGTTAGTATAGTACAATAGTTACACGAGGAGGAGACCACGAGGCCAGAAAAACCGACAAGACACATGGTACACACCGAGAAAGAGAGAGATAGAGAGAGCATACGCGCACGCGATATCAACACATACTTAAAAGTGGTGGTGGGAGTTAGCAAAATGTCAACTTATCGAATAAAACAGCACCCTAACGCACACACAGGATCTGATGCTAATGGCAGCAGCACGGAGCAGCATGTACGCGCTAGCGCCTCGCTTATCTACGTAGACTCACTGTCCGCCTTCGAGTCGGAGGATTCGCTGCCACTGGACTCGGACGAGGAGTCCGAGTCGCTCGAGGTCGACGACGCACTCAGGCGGTTAGACGGCTCTAAAAACAAGGGCAAACAGTGACATTGAGCCCACACAAAAGCCACAAGTTACGATTTGGTCTCCCTCCCGGCTGCGCCGCGTACATTCCACCCGCAGCGCCCATGGCGGCGGCAGCTGCGGCGGCATTCATGTCCATCGCGCCCATCTCCGGCATCCGGCCTCCCAACTCCTCGTCCTTCCTCTTGTTGGAGCCATCTTTAATGGGAATAGGGCATTAGAACTATGAAAACCGACTCACTTTTCTTGGTGTATTTCCGTCGAGGTTTGGTCTTTTGCAGGACGGACTTAACATAGCGCTCCAACTCCCTTAGAGTGGAATTCTGGAGTGTTTCAAAGTCTATTTCAATCTCATCGGGATTGCAGTCCTTGTGAGTGGGCTCGCGCTCCTGGATAATCTGTACAACCCTGCCCAGCTTGTCGCCGGGCAGTTTATTGATGTCGAGACTGAGCTGACGCTTCTCCTCGTACGTCATGGGACGGATATTTGCCTCAGTGAGGTAGGCCTCCTCCATACCCATGCCGTAGGAGGCGACAGGCATTGCGTTCTGCACGCCTGATGCAGCAGCACCACCAGCCGCCTGCGGTGGCAGAGAGTTCTGGTAGGCTGCTGGATCTTAAAAAAGCGGGGGGAATGAGGGTTACTCCCAGTGCTCATACCTTGAGCTTTTCTCTTGGCCTTTTGGGCAACTTTAGGCTTGCGCGCCATGTGGCCATCAAATACCGACGAATTCGTATTTTGTGGAAATGGACCTAAATCGGGTCGTTTAAGATTAAAGTGCCTCAAAAATACCCTTCTTGACACTCTTGACCACCGCATCGGCAGGTTGGTTAAGGTAGGAGAGGACGGCGTTTATGTTGGCGTTCATGCGCTGGATCTCCTCACTCATCTTGGTGAACTGGCTAAGCAGACGCTGCTGGTCCTTCATTATGCCCTGTACCAGGGCGTCACAGCTTCGCTGGTCCGTGACCAGAATGCCGTCGCCGTCCTCGTCATGTACCTTGCGGAAGAGGTCCTCGAAGATGCCCTGCAATTTCCGACCCAACTCGGCAACCTCGCTGGTCTCCCCGTTGTACTTGTAGCAGTTGTCAAACATGAGCTTAATGTCATCGGCAAAATCCTGCTTTGTCTGGTACTCCCCGCTCTCCAGCTTAGTACGCACAGTACTGAGATCCATAGGATGGGAGATGACGTCAAAGTAATCATGCAGGCCCATTCCCTCGACGTCCACCGGTTTAAGGAAGAGCTGATTGTATTGCTGAAATGAGCAAATATGAGGAAGGCGAAAGTCAACATACCCTGTATCTGGCGGCGCAAAGCTCCTTTAGGACATTGCTGCACTGTTTCATGGTCTCGTTTAACCTCACACGCTTCCCCACCGGACGCTCCTCCACTTTGGGCTTTTTGGAAACTCGTCTTTCTCTAGAATCATCCATTGAATGCGGGGTGGAGGGGATCTCATCAATGGAGTCTGTTTTACGTTTGATGGTCTTCTTGTTGGCAGTGGAGGTGACGAAATCGTGGTGGGAAGCTGAGACTGGAACACCGGCTGGAGTTGTGGGAGGAAGCAGGGATGACCCATTTAACTCGTCTGTATTATTCAACACAGATACCGAGAAATTGGACTCGGATGACATATTGGACCTCGGCGCTGGATGACTAGGATTGGCCTTTTGAGCTGTGATAGTGGTTTCAGGGAAAGGCATATCAGCTAGTTTTTCGCGTGCAACCCGCTCAAGCTTAATTCCCATAGACACAACGTCATCACCGGGCTTGTTGAATACATAGCAATTGCGAAACATTGTAAACAAATCGTTCAAACATTCTGCAGAATTGCGATAGAATTTAAACGTTAGTCGCTGACGAATAGTCCCAAGGTCCATTGGGTGCTTGATTATCTTCGGATAATCCTGGAAGAGTAAATTCAAAGCGCACTCATTACCGGCAGATTAAGCTTCTGGTGATCAACGGGTTTCACAAAAGGCCATGCCATCTTGTCCTTCATAAGCACATTGATGACATTTTTCCTTATATATTCCAGTTGGTTTGTGGTCACTTTCGGTCGAGATTTTGCGCTAGCCGCATCCATGCCTGGTGGTTTGGTTCAGCCAGAAGCTGCAAAAAGCGATTGTCTTGAGCGACACAAGTATAGCGTCGAAATACATAAATGCATGCAAAGAATGCACATTGTGGCTGTCCACGGTAAATGTTGATATGACACACAAAATAGCAAATAACAATTATAAAAATTATAAACCGTAATTTCTGTGCGTGTATGAAGGAAGTAATTGAATAATTATGAAATTTAAGCAAAAAACCAGAACGTACATCACGAGACCAGTTATTCAAGATGGCAAACGAAACTGGTTTGAAACACCTACTAAAGCTTGACTTAAACAACAGATTTAGCATTTTGACTATTACCTACGTTTTTGCAAATCAAATAATCAAAAAATTTATTAATTTTGCGATTTATCTATGATATTTTTGTGACAACATCGTCTGTGGTATGTGGATTAAATATTGGGTGGAAATTACTATATATATAATGTTTTATTTAGAAGACATGATTGTTAAACCTTTAGGAAGATGTTACATTGTGTTTATTAATTAAAATTTGAAGGTTTACTTTCATGGAAATTTAATCAAATGAGGATCGCAAAAGTATCTTACAAGGCCGTGGTGGTGGGTTTCATTTTTATTCTAGTAGGGAACATATACAATTTGTTTCAGTCTTGATAGGACTGGCTTTAATTTATGGAAATAGCTTCTACGAGGGCACTTAGAGACTGACTTTAATGAGCGATGTGATGAGTTAGCCTTCCAGGAGACGTATCTGCAGTTTAGTAAGTCACTTCTCCCGAAAACGCAACTACTAGTGATGTAAGTGCTGACGAATATAAAAAGCCTCTGATCTTGCTTAGCCTAACCTCGAAGTTATTTGGTCACACCTAAGAATCTACATCTTCGGTTGGAATATATGATTAAAATTGTTGTCAATATCGGATAATTCATTGTCAGGCTCTGCTGTCGCAAATGTCAATTTTCAAAAAATTACGTTTTCGACCAAGGTGTTAGCTTTTTCCAAAATCCGAAGTAATCTTTCTATTTACAGGGAATAGAAAGGCAATTACATAACTTCATCATATAAAATATAAATTATATCTTGAAGTATAACAATAAAAAATTTAAAGTACGTTATTTTTATTTAGTTTAGTTAAATTTGTGTGCCATTGAAATGTATTGTGTGTGTTTTATTTTATTACATTCTGTCTTCGTGCTTTTGACCGCTATACCTCTGTTCTCTTTTTTGTAGTGTGTCTGTGCTCTCTCATTGTTTCACTTTCACACTGTGTACCGTGGGCTCGTGGCTTCCTTGTGTAACTATTGTGCCATACTAAAGCTTATCTCTCTTCTGTTATTATGCTACATTATCAAGAGGTAACATCTCTGTTTTGCTTTTTTATCATTCTTTTTGACGAGCTGGAAAATGATATGACGGATTCACTGTTTTAAATATTTTTACGTAATAAAGTTTATTCTTAACCTGTTATGGATGTATCTAATTGGCGTTTTGTGTGTTTGTTCTACTGTTGTTAATTGCAGACGCAGAGGAGCAACCGCTAATCCCACCATTTCATGAACGACAGCCGTGGCAGTAGTATCGAAGATACAAACTCCTACTCTACCGGTTCACCTCCAGCCTGATGCGAGACAACTTCTGTGCTTCACGGACGAAGACGATGATGAGATTCCTTCTGCCATGTACGGTTTGGATCATGAAATTGAACCCCGGTGACTGGACGTACCGCTGTGTCGAAACGGACTTTGGCTCGTCAACATCTTCCAGCGAAAAATAGCTATATCAACCTGAAAGTTAAAGGGTGCAGAAGTGTGGTTACTGGGGGTGTTGTTAGGAGTTTTTATGTGTGTGTGTGACCGGGGTAGTTCTCCATGTATTTTTTTGTACCCGCCATGAGATTCCCTGAAATGTTGAGTGCATCAAAACTCACGAGCTGCTGGCCGAACTTGAGGAAAATATCGACTCTAAGTGAGTGTCGGTGTGTGGAGTTTCTCGTCATTGTCTTTGCTGCTGCCGCTGTACCATTGCCACCTACTTTTTTAGCTGCTCCCACTGCTGCTGGTGGAACTGTTCCTCTTTCCCGGCCTTTACAGTGCTCTTTTTAGATTTAACGTTGCTGAACTCTGCTCATTCTCCCTCAGTATCTCCGCCCGCTCCTCCCCAAACGTCCCAATTTGTGTTTCGCTGCTATGTGCTCCAGTTTGTACTGTGTATTTCATTTTGTAAATGCTGCGCCGCTGCTGCTAGCGATGTGTGTACAGTAGAACAGGAGCTGTTATCTTCGGTGTTTTTTATACGTCAGGGTAGTGTGTGTTTAGTTTACGATCGAGGAATTAGGGCTCGCGCCTCGTACAGACGCCTAGTTTATCTGATTTGTAGTTGTTCTTCTGGTAGCGTTTTTTCAGAATAATCTCGGCTGTTGTTATAAGAATTTTAGTATCGCAATGGAATGCCTGGAGGATTGGCGTGGTGGGTTCGCGTGGTCATTTTGCCTGGGGAATTCATTCGAAATTGGTAATCTGTGGTATTGAACACTAAAACGATGGAACTGGCAGTTGATTGGAAGGAAGAGCTTATGAGTAGACCATTTTAAGTAGTTTCGGTGGAGATAAGTGGATTTATGCTATTTGGAATATAGAATGGAAGCCATCGCCACAGTGTAACGGACAAGTATCTGCAAGATAATCGGAGCGAATACTTATAAGCATGATTGGAGCCTGTAGAAATGTACCAAAACTTGAACTAAAAAATACTAACCCCAAATGAGGAGAAACGTTGTCTCTAAAGGGACTATAAAACATTTTGAGCAATATAGTAGTTTTGAGATGGTCCAGATCATGTACCATTACGATTTCCACCTGGATCCCTCTTGTTCGAGGGTTGACAACTTTGTAGCATCACCGCAAGCAGTCCTGGTGTGCCCTGAAGTCGAGAGACGGAGGACAATGATTAGTCCAATTGTTAGCAGATTCCCCCTGTGGCCATTAGGATAAGGTTTAAGGCTGGCATTTTCCGTGCTTCTCGTCTACTTAAATTGTTTAAGTAGGATTGGAAGCACAGAAGAAAAGGCGATTCCGTGCGGATTTTTTGATTTACACCCTACTTTATCATCCTATTGACAGAAAAGGATCTACTGACAGTGCGCCAGGCAGTTAGGGAACCCAAGAAGCTTTAACCAACCAGGACCCTGCAAGTAAGTTGCCCCTTTACCTTGTAACATAGGCCTCCCCACCTAGAGGACCGAGCCGTCGGAATTATCCTCATCGTCGACGTCACCATCGTCAATTTCGACGTCATTGTCGCCCTCCTCCTCCTCCACTTCCACCTCCTCCTTGATGCACCAAAATTCATTCTTTCTTAAGCTTTCGTCGTACCAACCTGTTATAATAAATTCCCAACGAAATCTTCGAGTCTTCTCACACCAATCCAAGAATCGGATGAAAAACTAACGGAGTTTTTTCTTTCATCCACATCAGACCGAGATGAATACAGACATCGTCTCGAAGACGGTATACACGACAAACCAGCTGCGTTTCCTCCGATCGGAGGTGGTACCAACTCTCCTCAAGAACTCCCTCTCTTGGCCTTTCAAAGAACCAGTTGATTGGCGGAAGCTACAGCTCCAGGTAGGCCACAGTTCGCTGCTGTTGCTACTGCGAAAACATCATGCTGACATGGTGCACTCAACTTCAATTGCGTTTGTTTGTTTGTTTGTTGGTTTGTTTTTAACAGGACTACACAGAAGTCGTGAAGCTGCCCATGGACCTGGGGACAGTTCGTCAGAAGCTGTGGGCGAACCAGTACCCCAATGCTGAGGCATGTCTTCGTGATTTGTTTTTAATCTTCCGCAACTGCTACGTCTTCAATCGCCCTGGTGACGATGTGGTGGTGATGGCGATGAAGTTGGAGCGCCTTCTGCGTGAGAAGTTGCAGACGAAGATGCCCCATCCAGAGGTGGAGGTGCCTGTGGTGACTCCTAAGGCCAAGGCCAAGGCCAAGGCCAATGGTGGTGCTAAGGAGAAGACGATGACGTCGTCCTCGCAGAAGCGGCGTCGCTCCGCTACCACCACCACCACTACCACGACCGCGACCACCTCACTCGAGGGTGACGAGGTGGAACCACCACCACCCAAGAAGCTGAGGAGTAGTCTGCGCTTCAGACTGACTGGCAATCTCTTGAAATGCAGCAAGATCCTCACGGACATTGCCTCGGTGCGCTACAGGGTAGGTATCGATTGTCTGTCCCCTCTCAACTCCTGTCTCCCTTTGTCTCCTGCAGGACCTAAACCATCCCTTCTTGAAACCGGTTGATTGGAAGGCCCTGGGGATTCCCGATTACCCGCAGATCATAAAGGAGCCAATGGACTTGAGCACAGTGCGCAACAAGCTCAATTGCGGTGTCTACAAGGACGAGGCGGAGTTTGCAGCCGACGTCCGACTCATCTTCGCCAACTGCTACAAGTACAACGGTGTGGTGTGTGGTATTAGCACGACGGCACACAGACTAGAGGACATCTTTGAAAGGGCCTTCAAAGACGCCTTCAACTCCACCGCTGCCGCTGTCGTCGACGCCGTTGAATCTGTCCCTACAGAAAGGAGTTTGGCGAAACCAGAAGCGGTTCCGAGTAGCGTGGGTAATGAATGGAGCACAGCACAGGTTGCGCCTGTTACTTCCTCAGCGAATCACTGCGGCAGGGATCGACGTGACAGTGGCAACACGATGGAGAGTGGTTTGCCAGGTTTGAGCTGGGAGGACGTGGAAATGATTCGGGCGATCTTGCCCAATTTGTCTGAGAGGCGGTTGGCGAAGCTGAAGAGGCTGATTGACAAACACGAGCCAAAGTACAGGGGGGAGAGTGAATTGAATTTCTACGACCTGGAGCCAGAGACGCTGCAGGTGGCCTGTCGATTCCTGAGGAAGACGCAGATGAAGATGGAGAAGAAGAAGAGGAGGAGGGCGGCGGAGGAGAAGAGGCGAGAGGAAAGGCAAAGGAGAGACCAGCTGCCTACTCCTGTCCAAGGGAAAGAAGAAGTGGCTGTGCCTTCAAGAAATGCGTCTTCAGTAGCTGGCAGATTTGAGCATTTACTTACCAGTGATAAGGATGTGTTTGTGATGAAATCGGTGGAGGAGCAGTGTTCAAGAAACGGACACCCTGAAGCTCCAAGCAGTAGGTCCGTCTTGGCCAATGACACAGAGAGACGAATTTCGTCGAAGATGCAGCAATACGAAGTAGCGGGACACTCCACAAACGGACATCCTTCCGCTTCAAACGGTAGAGGCTCTCTGACCAATGGAAAAGACTCACGGGTGAGGAAGGAGAATGGGGAGGAGCCTTCCAGAATCGGACCTTCGACAGCTACAAGAGATGCGTCTAGAGTGGGGATGGTTAAAGATGCATATACGACGATGAAGGAGAAGATGAAGGCCTGTTTTTCATGGCCCCATGGAGGCGATAAAGCAGCGGTGAAGGAGGCGGACGAAAGAGCGAAGTGTTCAAGAACTGGACTTGTTCCAACTACAAGCAGAAGTCCTTGCCTGGTCAGTGGAAAAGACACACGAGGGACAGAGAGGTCTCATCGCGAAGTACGGGATGTACGCTCGGCATCTTCAAACGGTGAGTCGTCGTTGAGCAGCCGCGTGGAATCGCTAGTGACGAAGAGGGCTGAGGAGAAGAGGAAGGAGAAGCACGATCCGTATGCTTTTGAAAGCACTCAAAACGAAGTGGCCAAACCTTCAAGAAAAGCACCTTCGGCAGCTTCACACGCTGGGTTATCACTGACCAATGGCAAGGATGAACGAGTTGTGCATGAGCGCCAGCAGTTGCAGAGAACTGAAGAGCACTCTCGTGTCGTTGGGAACGTCCCAGCGGGAGTAGTGGAGGAAAAGTCTTCTAGAAATGCTTCATCGAAGCTTTCAAGTGGTGAGTCTCTCTGTCAGTTCTGTCCTTATAGCGGTAGGTGCAATAGTGGCTCCTGATAAGGTGATTTTGCCTTTCCAGAAACTGCGCGATCGCAATCTAACCAAGAACGAAACGGTGGCGAAGCTGAACCCGCAACCAACTCAGCACCTCAGATCAAGTCACGCGCTTTCACGTTGGAGAACCTGCTTGGTGATGACGATTCCGACGACGATGAGGAGAGTGACGATCTCGATCCGGAGTCCGTCTTCCGGCGGATTGGGGTCGTGCCCTTCCCCGGCTTCCCAAAGCCCGACGGTGGCGCAAAAGTAGGGCCCGCGGCTTCGCACGACTCCACCGCCGCCGACGCTACCACCGCAGCTAGCAAGTCGTACGATAACAAGGAGCAGCACTATCTGCAGAATATCTTCAGGCAGGTTGCGAAAGAGGTTATACTGACGCAGGAGGCGGATGAGGCGGAAGCGAAGGCACGTGAGATGGCGGAGCAACGCGAACGCGAAGAGGCAGAGGCTGAGGCGATGCGTGTTGCAGACGCGAGGCGCCGCCAGATAGAGGAGCGGAAAGCGGCTATGAGGGCCGCATTGGACGCGATGCCTTCGAGAAGTGAGGAAATCGACAAGCACGGCATAATGTTCAGAATCATGAGGGTGGTCGATCGCCATGCTCGAGACTTGGCCCTCACTCCCTGAGGCTCGTCACCGCTGCAGGCTCCCATCAGGCATTATCTCATTGCTGGCAATATGTCTTATTCCTTTTCCTGTGCATTTGACGCACTTTCCCTCCCCTCCCTTATCGTATTATCTCCCCACCATTAGTTCATGTCGATGCAATCGATTGACTGGGATTGTTATTTTCTACGTCTTTTTAACCCTTTTTTTATCTGCACATAAAATTGGATGTTGTCCGTTTGAACTCGTCCAGAGTCGCTGGCACCACTTCCAGTGGTGTGGAAATTAAAACCAATGTGCAATATGAATTATTTGACTTTTGCTTTCACTGCGTGGATTCGGTGTTTAGTGTTTCCAGCTGATGTGATGTGTCATGTATGTGTGTCTAGTTCCTCGTCGAGTAGTGCAGTAAATAATGGAAGTTGCTGTTGTTGTTGTGATTCTTTTAGAAAGACGATGGACCGCAAGGAGCATTTGCGTGGTACGTCTACTCAGTCGTTTCACCCTAGAGGTTCCCTTATGATTCTAGGCAGAGGTGATAGAGAGGGTGGGGAACCGAGCTGATTCCTTCCTAGGGGGAGTGACATGTATCGATTGTAGACACAGTTGAGGAGATGAGATAGTAGTATGGACATCGTTGTCGTGGTGTAAAGACACTGCAGTTATTAGATAACCAATAAAAGGCATATGGAATTGACTGGAGGCTTGTGGAACTGATGCCCGACTCATGCTCACTGGAGGGCCTGGAGTTCTTCTCATAACCATCAATTTGAGCAAAATGTGTGAGTTGTGTCTGAAGTAGAAGAAGAAGAGGAAGAAAGCAAATCGTGGGTGGCATTTACCTATGAAGTAATCGAGAAGTAATGGTGGAAGCCTAACAGTTCGTCCTTAGTTCTCCCCCACCCGCCGTTACCAGCCTCACGCCACAAGTGCTGGTGGTATCCTGAAATCTAGCAAACAGAAGTGGACTAAATAACAGCCACAGCGGACACCTTGGTGTTCCGTGCAGTCTAGTGGCACCTCCTTAACCACTCCCAACGAGGTGCATCCACTCATATAATTTAAGTGGGATACCAGTAACTTTTCCCATATACTGACAGATCTAAATGGTATGAGGAGAAGAATGGACAAATCGAATAGACGGAGGAGAACGACGAATCAACTCGTCTTTATTGAGAAGCACGTGGTCAACGTCCTGCTGAATCATCGCTTTGCATGGCCCTTTGCACGACCAGTGGACCACAAAAAACTAAACATTCAGGTAAGCCAAGGTGGGATCTCACACAACGAAAAATCACTCATGTAGGACTATCCCGAACTGATAAAGAGACCCATCGATTTGGGGACGATATCGCGCAAACTGAGCCTCAACGCGTACCCCAGGGCCTCGGAGTGCCTGGCGGAGCTCTTTCGGATGTTCACCAATTGCTACGTCTTCAATGAACCCGGCTCGGACATTGTGAAGATGGCCCAGACTCTCGAACAACTCGCTCGAATGAAACTGGCTCAGATGCCGCATCCAGAGCAGGTACTGAGGTCGGACGACTTGCAACCGATTGCCGACTCTCCAAGACGCAATGGCCACTTGAAGGAGGATCCACCTCGCCAATCAATGGATAAGTCGGAGGTCTTCAAGCATCCCCCTCCCCCACCACGAAAAAAGGCTCGAAGGGAATCCCAGATTGTCGGGAGGCATGCCCCACGGCCTCCCAAGTTTTCGTTGTGTCGCATAGAGGAACTGGTGGAGTACAAGGGAGAAAGGGAATCGGTCCACATGGGGAGAAACGAGAGAGGTCGTTTAATGGCGGACATTTTGCGGAGTCCCGGTGCTGTTCTCCCACCGATTATCCGTATAATCGAGCGTCGTGAACCCGCCATGCTCAAGAAGATGACCGCAGACGACTCAATCGAACTGGATTTCACCCTCTTGAGTAGTGCGACACTTCGAGAGGTGGAGCATCTGGTCCACTTTGTTTTGGAGAGAAACGGACCTGCCCTCAAGCCTAAAAGGGAGAACAGAGCTGCCAAGCAGACAGTGGAAATGCGAGCTCCTGAAACTGCAGAGAATCAAGTGCCCGAAAGTAAGTTGTCCCATTTTGCTCAACTGTCTCTCCTAGAAGCCGAGGCAACTCCGATGTTTGTGTCTGAACGAAATCGGCACAAAATTCCAAACTCTTCTTCTGGGTCGTCGTCATCGTCATCGTCGTCTTCATCCTCCTCCTCTTCCTCCGATGATGAGTCATCATCGAGTGATGTGGAGAACGCCAACGGTGTCTTTCATTCCAGTCCCAGTCCCTAATCCAAGAATTCCCTGAGATCCCTCTACGTCTTCTAGCTACTTCCAATTTCTGGAACCTGTTTTGGCATATATTTTGAGTAATCGCATTCCCCATCCAATAGGGCTAGTCTGCGAGTCTTTGTACACCAATATTCCACTTCCACTGGGTCTCTGTGATAACTTAGGTAGTCAAAATCCCCTAAAGACTGTTCAATTTCTCGTACAAACTTTCTCTCTCTCTCTCTCCTCCTTCCGCATTCTCCTGACAGTTCATGCCGTCGAATTCGATGAGCTGTGAAAGTTTTCTAAATGTATTAACTATGTATTATAAAGTGCGATGTGAGGACCCGATCGTTAACTGGATAGTGTGCTGAGTGAGGAACGCACTGAAACGATTTGGAATTGACATAGGAACATTTGGACATGACTCAGACTTAGATTGGCGGCAGGGAGTCGACTGCCCTGCTGGACAGGGCTGCGAGTTTGTCTCGTCTGGGTAGATCACATGACTCTGAGCTGGTGGTAGGAATTGGGGTGGTGTTCACGGAAGCTCTAATTTGTTTTAATAATCTGTTAAATAAACACCCTATTCCTTGAAAATGTTATTTAAAATTAAAGTGCATTTTAAAGTTTTATGGTGAAAATTGATGTCAACATCGCAAGTCTAAATTGTGTCGAATGTCCTAATGCTGGATTCAATTTAAGGCCTACTCCGACTCTATTTGCCTCCTGTGTGCCAGATGTCCTAAAAATGGCCAAAAACAAACACGCCAAGGATACCCTGTCACCTTCCCTACTCCTGCACTGTCAGCTTTTGCAATTCCCTGTCCGATGGCTCACAAGCACCTCTTGCTACACTGCTCTACCTCAACAGAAGGACTTTTCTACAACTTCACGAAATGCAGAGGATTGTAACTGCTCTGACCAGTACATTGTACATCTTGTGAACTCTCGTCGACTCACATTCCTTGAAAAGTTGTGCGGCCCAAGTAAGAACTTGGGTAATCCTCAGTGGTTCTAACTGGTAGAAAGAGGAGTTGCTTCCCCAACGACCTAGAAGCAATCACACTGCCCCCAAACTCGCATTTGTCAGAGACAGGATGTACAAATCAGAGGATTAAAGCCTATAGATATTGGGATGTAGGAACCCGAAACTCGTGAATGTCAAGTGTACCTGTTGATGCATGCTCCATCGTTTGCGTCCAAATTGACGGTCTTTATTAGGGAAGAGAGAAACTTCTGGATAGAACAGTTTCAGGCATGTCTAAGAGCAACGAGGCAAAAGGGTGATGGAGAAGGTCAGGAATGCTACGAAGTACTAACGGTATTTTACCCATTCGTCCATTCGCAAGTCGAGATGAAAGGCCCCCACGACAGCCACAGACTAGTAGGCTATCACGTGATTAAACTATACAATGAGCCCAAAATCCACCAATAGTCTGCTCGTGCTTATCTGATTGGTTATTTAACGGTTCTGTAAATACTCTGGGCCTCTCATATCCTCTTCATACGCTTTACTTCACGCGATGGAGGAGGTGTTTCTTTCCTTCTGCGATGCCGTCAAGAAGGGCTCAAAGACGTGCTCTGACAAGACCCTAAAGAAGATCTGCACTGACTGCAAGATCTGTGTCAGAGGCATGGACCAGAACCGAGTGGACATCCAATTCAAAAAGCATCTAGGCAACGCCAGGCACGAAGTCGATTTTGAAGGATTTGTCGATTTTCTGGAGAACGAGTTGGCTGATGCCTACATGGATGCAAGGAAAATTGGAAAGGATGCCGCGATAGCCGAGTTGAAAGCGAAGATAGAGGCGGGGAAGCCAGCTTCTCGAGGCACCACCTCAGTGAGCAAAGACAGCGTCACTGCCAGGCTCACCGATCATCACGGCTACACCGGTACCCACAAGGAGCGGTTCGATGCAGAAACCGGGAAAGGAAAGGGGAAGGCCGGGCGAGAAAACCTCGTGGACAAGAAAGCCGAACAGGGCTATGTGGGAGGCTACAAGAACATGGACAAATACGACGAAATGCACAAGAAGAAGTAGCTGACTCACCATCTGAACTCTTCTATTATTTCGCATCACTATTGTGGTTTACTAAGTTAGTTGCTTGCTTGCTTTCTTTGTTGAATAAAGTTGGCTATATTTAGCTTGACTTAATGTATCAGGGGAGGAAACAATAGGGGATTTAAACAACTGACAGAGTGGTTGCTTAGTGAGCCCTGTGACACTGGTAGCGTTGCTGCAGCAACCACCATTTTGGAAGTAGACGAAAGATGTGCATTGATTGAGCATAAATACCTCGTCTCTGTTGATGGGAAGTCTCTTTAATAAATAATAATTATTTGGCAACTAGTAATTAGTGATAATATTTGATAATTCTGCCCTAAGAATGTGATTTTATGGTCTTAACAATGCATCGGTTAACGTAACATTTATTTAATTATTTAATTGTTACATCTAGATACAAATTTAATTTTTCCTTAAAATTTCTATAGCAGAATAATATAATGTTGCAGTTTATTTATTACGACAATTCGCTATTTTCAGGAAAGATAAAAAGGAAATCGTTAGGTATTTATTTATCCGTTGAAGCCTTAAATAAACACAAATTAAATGCATAAAATGACCGTCCCAGACCGGTTATGCTGACAATTACTGTGAGAGTTGGCCTAAATTTTGAACAATTCAATTAAAATATTTATTTATTTAGTGGGAAATAAATGAAAACTAGAGCGGTATGACTGATGTATCGATTCGGACCCACTAGGATTTTACCAAATATTTTTAATTTCCAGCTTATAAAAATGGTAATTAAAATTACAAATTATATTCATAGGGTGTTTCATTGAAAACTTTAATATCAGAAAATAAAAAATTTGTACTAAGCATGGGGGTTGGACAAAATGGTGAAAATACTTAGAAATGACGACAAAGTATATTTTAATATGGCGTAGGTCCAAATTTCGGGTAATTACAGCCCCAATTTTTTGAGGTATTTGTTCGCACAAATTGCGAATTACTTTCAAATGTGTCTAAGCCGATTATTCAGTCAAGACACCCCACAGTTCCTGTAGACGCGGTGGTGAAAATCATATTCTTGTTTGGAAATCTAAAATCGATGACAAATGCTTTTCAATGACTCCTCTTGTTAGCGAGGCTCGGTTAGAATGCAATCTAGTCAAATACAGAAAGATTGTGCGCCGAGATCTTTTAGAATCCCAATTCTTCGGCCCAAAACCCTTCTTAACCTTGAAATCGCCCTCCACCTACGCCACCAAGGGAATTATCAGGTCATGCCATAAGTCCTGCCCGACATTTGCCCATCTGCTCCATCGTAAAAAAACTCCTTCACCACCTGAAAATCCTCCTTCTGGTCCTTAAAGGCCCAAAATAGTGGACACACAGACCAGGCGGGTATTTATTTCACTATAGTGGGTTGTACAGAACCATCACCAACTATTGGAGACGTCGTCGGAGCTCCTCAAAGTCTCCGAGCTGCTCCGCACTGAAGTGTCGCGTGGGCGCGTCCGTGGCACCGTCCGCTGCGTCGAGGGAGAGATCGCGTCCTACCAGCCAGTCGCCGACGGCGGGAGCGGCAGTGTAGGCGGCGGAGGGCGACGAGGTCTGCACAAGGCGCTGGGCACGCAGCAGGCGCTCCGTCAGGCGATCCAGCGCCGCCCGTGTCACCACGAGGCCCGCGTGCGTCACCATCGACCAGACGTTGAGGCCGCTCACCGGCATTAGCGTCAACCCCCGCCCCGGGTGCTGCGCTCTCGGCGCTGCTGTACCTGCTCCCTCACGTAGTCGCGCCTGCAAGACACACCAGGAATTTCCAAGTCATCTTTCCCGTTGTGAAAATCTGATTACTCGACCTTTAAAATCTCAAATTCTAAACAATCCTTCTCCTTCAGACCCCACAATTTTACTACATATATGGGATAACCTGCCATCTCAGTCCCTCCTCTCAACTACTTATTAGGAATTAAGTAGCACTGCACTTCTCGGGAACGAACCTCGATAGCGGCGGCTTCAGGCGCCACGTCTGCTTCGATGTAGTGCGCGTAACTGGCGCACGCCAACGCCATCGCCAGACCACTGCTCGGCTCCGCGCCCTTCTCGCCCAGGTACGTCTCGATGCTGAAAAAAACAACACAGAAACGAGGTGATCCACCCAGCGCCCCAGGTAAAGTCATTTTGGGCGGGAGGGGGAGACTCACTCAGTGACAAAGAGGGTGGAGGGTCCCCAGCCGCGTTCGTCGACAAGGTTACGGAGACATCGGGCGGCGCGGAAACCGAGACTAGCGGCTGCCGCCGCCCGCCCACCGCGGACAAGATCCAGCAACTCCTCCGTGGCCTCTTTATCGCGCGCCACCGCCGCGGAGAGCACGTCGGAGGGGGTCTCCTCCCCGACAGGCGTCTCCAGCCCCAATCGGGCCACCAAATCGTCCTCTTGGACCTCAGGGGAGCCGGCGGCGAGGCGGAGGCGATCGAGAGCTCGGCGGTTGGCAACTCGGTAGATCTCGGCGGCCTCTGATTCGAGCTCGGGGGAGAGGGAGAAGTCCTCCACGATGTGTAGGTCACCCTGGAAAGGGTAAAGCCGCATCGGACTCGTTAGCCTACTTAAATGGCGTTCAGTAGCATAGACGCTACCAAGAGACGACACAAACCTGGAACAGTCACACACTGAGACCTGATGGTTGCTGCGGCGAAAAGCGATTTCTTACTAAAATCTCTAAAATCGATCACAAATGCCCCCCTCCCCCAATAATGCTGACATCTGGGTACTCTGGCGGCCCGATGTTAAGTAGTCTCGCTTGTTTATTTTTCTTCCATGAAGGGAAGGAAATCATTGGCCCGGCGGCGGATTTCCAAGAATTAGCACCCCAGACCATCTTGAGAGGACCTCCTGCCGCCATGGTTCACGGATGGGAGGAGGTAGCAGTCTGGATTAAAAATTTTTCAGTGTGGCCAACAGACAACGATTCCAGCAGCTTTTCCACCAAGAGGCTCTTGGTGACCGTAAACAATCATATCTTTTGTACAGTATGTAGGATTCAGCTAACGGGTGGGTGGTGGTGGTGGTGGTGTCGAAGGGGTAGTCAGAGTGTGTTGCTTACCTGTGCGTGTTTGACAGTGAGCATGGAGAGGAGGCCACGAAGACGCAGATGGAACGGTAGAAGGCTGTAGTAGGAATGGGGCCCTCGGGGCCCGTTGCACTGGGCGCCGCCGATGAAGATGTGCGAGCGTCGGCTGCCGTGGCGCGCCCTCCCCGTCCCCTTCTGTGGCCACGGCTTCCGTCGGCTCCGGTGCACCATCTCGCTCCGTGTCACTATGCACCGCCAGTCCTGCACCCAACAAACAACCCAAATCAGTGAGTTCAACACCCCCTTCCCAGCCATAACTACTTATTTGTGAGGCGTCTTCGTTTGCAGCGCTTGAGCCACTACCTCCGCGTGGAGTAGAAGGGATTAAGAATGTTTTACTCCAACTGAGTTCAGTAAACGAGTAGTCCCTAAGCGTTTACTTGATGCCATGCGCACAGCTCCAGTGGGAATTAATTTAGAGCATAATCTGGCAATGTTACACCCAGTTAAACTCAGGAAAAGAATGCGCTAAATGCGACTGCGCAGCTGCGTAGTGGAGAATTCGTTCAAAAGAGACGGTAAAGCAAAGTGGGGCCAAAAGCCGATTGCTTAAGAACTGATTAACGGCTCAAACCTGGTATTTGGCCACAACTTTCAAAAGCTCAAAGAACGCAGTACCAGTAAAAAGTATTTTATAACATCCGAAATTATACTAAGTCTACATAAAATATACATTTTACGAAGTACAAAACGACATTAAGTAGAGCTAGAAAGCATAACTTACAACAACTCGATAGTTGGCCTGCCAGTAGAGGTTCCTATGAACAATATCTAGGCGAGGAAAAGTTGCAAAGACATCAGGATGGAGGTCGATAATGTCAAGGTAGCGTTCTCCGGAGACGTCCATTGATTCTAACCAGGCCTGACGGGGAACAAAACGTCGGTCTGAACATGTTACGGAGGGAATGAATTTCTCGAGGCCAGTTGAAGAGGCACTTTTTCGAGAGTGTGGCTGTTTGGGAGGAGATGGTGGGGTGTGAGAACGAGTAACCTCCTCGATATCGGCAGTTCTGTCACCACGTTTATCACCAAACCATGAACTCGTGAAACGCGAAGTCAAAGTGCAGACTGCAGAGTGATTACTCTAAAGATGGATTGCAAAGAAAAATAAAAATGGTATGAATTAATACACAACAAGTAGGATTTCTCACCATACTTACTTGAAAAATTCCATTGACCAATTTTGGTATGAAATGGGACTGCATCATGCCCACACCCGATCTCATTGGTTATTGGCGAGAGCCAGTAACTACGTATTGCCGCAATTGCCACGGACTGGCATAAGTTCATTTCTAGCGAAAGTCTAAATGCAATATCACTCCATTGAATGTATTGTTGGTATACTACTGAATTTTAAATATTCATAAAGGCGCCTGTTGTAAAAATAATTAGGCTAACATTTAATATGATTTTGTAATGCAGTTTACTAGGTATTAGCAATAGATAGATGATGCATGTGAAGTGTTCATTCAACCTGCAAACTAAAATTTAATTATTCAAATAACTGGTAAGGAGCTGCAGGCAAATATGTGTCAAAAACATGTACTTTCACTCATATTTTACCTTTTGGATAAAAGCCCAAAACCAAAATACATTACATACATCCCCGTGTTTTTTTAATTTACAAACTGACTAAGCTGACGTAGTGACATAATAGATTCTTAATATCAGGATTTAAGTTTAACTATTGTGCTGGAAATGAATTAGATCATATGAATTAGCAAATATGAAATAAATTATAGTCTGAAATAATCAGAAAATTATAAACATAATTTTCTTGAGTTATAACAGTAGGACACTGAGTTGTATGGAAACCTGGACGAACACAATTCTAATGCTTCCAATTCTAAAGGTTAGCCTGTAGAAGTAAACTTAGATCCCTAAGATTTGGATAGTATTGTTTGTGTGGTTTTCATGAATTAACTACTTCAGTAATCTTTTCTATCTGTGACCATTCAATTATTTGATATCATATGTCATAATTACAATGAAATATGAACACAATGTATAATCTCCACGAAAACCTGCACTGGGAATGAATTGGGAAAATTGTGGTTCCAAAGCACTGAGAAGCAGTAATTAATCAAATGGGGATTACAATTACTAATGTAGTAAATCTCTTATTATTGACAGTAAAGAAAAAGCATAATATTTACTAAACACAAATCGTCAGGTTACTCCTCTTCTAGTGAGATAATAAGATACAAAACCACGGTATTACACAGTTTATTTGTTTAAACACGGAGTGACTACGAATGGTGAGGAATGGTAAGTAGAAAGAAATTTGTATCAAGGGACACCACTAGTATGTCATATTCCCTCACTCATCTGATTGTTTTTACTTTTCATGAAACGCCACTAGGACAAAGCGCATTAATACAAGTCCCGTAAGCCCATGTATTGAAGGATGAATCCGGTCTAAACAGTCTCGTTACACTTTCACAGGCCTTCCGATATGACCTCTTTACCAATATGGATCATTACATAGTTCCTTTGACTCAAGTGGATTCTCACAACAGCCTTCCCTCTATCAGGGAGCCCTTTGGACTAGCTAATATTATCTAAGGGTGGAAGCACAAAATTTGTAACACTTTTTCTAACGTCTTGCTTCGAAACTGCACTATTTGGCTACTTAATACCACTCAGGTGTCTAAGTGAGTTGTGCTAAGATGCGAGAAAGGATGAGACCAGTACCTTAAAACATTATTTATTATCAGTAAATTATGAGTGAAAATAAACTGAATGCACTACAGCCAAGCTGTGAAAGCAATACATGATTGGTTCCCAAAATCTTGCATTAAATTTTCTCAAATCTTTTATGCCTAATAACTCGTAGAATATAATATCATGTTATTGTATTCATCAACTTCACCCGCGATACTAAAAAATTTTGACCCTTTGTTACTTACGAGGTTAAATCACTAGAAACGGTATGAATGGAGTAATTTTATCCGATAATTTTGAGTTTAACAAATACTACTGCAAATAACTGAGTTTAAGGTGCTAACACTACAATAGAATTATCTCTAAGTCAGACAGTGCTTACTTTTTTGAAATTTCATGCTCATACGATTCCTGTGAGCAGTTTTTGAGGATGATGCTAACTTTTTGACATAGTTTACCTTATACAAGTCAAAAATTTTCCTCAGTTAACTCTTCATACTGACTCAGCGCAATTATTGCTCACGATGACTTCATCAGTATCAAAAAGTAAGAGAAAAGTGGTTGAAAAGCCATAAAATTAAATAGATTTTAATATAAGCCGGTTAGCAATGAAATATTATTGATTTTACGCAAAATAACCTCATAATTAGCAGTGTGTCCATAACAGCTCCAACCCGAAACCCGGAGCAAACTGATGTTACACTTCCCTTAGGACTTCTGGAAGAAACAACTGAATCAAATTATTTACAATATATTTTACTTGCTAAGATATTAATAACAAACCCCTTTTAGCAAAGATAACTCCATTCGAAAATTATTTAATTCCTACCGAGGGAATAGCTCCAAAACACCTCACATATAAGTTTCCCATTTAGTCGAACTAATTTCTAAATTTCTACCGAAAGTAAAAAAAGCGAAATTTGAACTGTGGTCACATAATTTCCTCCACTAAACTGAGTACATGTTATGCCGGAGCTTGGATTGGTGATAAAAAAAACTAAAAAATATTCATCTCGTGATATTTTGATTGCAAATTATCTAGCGACTTCGAATTAAATCGCGTATTGCATGACGAATATTCGGGAAATGAAGTCTCCATTAAAATTGCATTTAGTATGAAATATTACGTAATAAGATGAAATTTTTTAACTCGCCATCAACTCAGGCGAATGCAGTAAGATTTGTTGCAGTAATTTAGCTAGAGAGGATTCTAATGCCCATCTAATTACAAATCTGACGTTTTTAACTAGCCTTTCAAACAGTACTTACCCAACTAATCCTTTTACCTTACTAGGAACCTTTAAAATGCTTTCTACTATTTGGAAATCCACCATTCCCTTTAAAATTACACGGATATAGTGAGCTAAAATTGTTTTAACGCCAAAAAACTCCTAAGGCAGCTAAAGTGTATTTTAACTTACTACAGAAGGCGAGAGATGCCTTCAACAAGAATGCTTTATTGGGGAGAGAACAGTAAATGGAAACAGTAGAGCAAGATGATGAGAAAGTTAGTGGAAGCACGTTCAGCCATGAGAGGTTTCCGAGCCGGTTACAGTGCATGAGTCAGAGGAGGAGGAGATGTCGACGTTAGAATGAACGGTGGCTGTGGTTTTGGCTATGAGACCGGCCGTGGTGTCGAGGAGGTTCAGCGGTGTGCGACCGTCCGTGATGATGGCACTCTTCAGGTTCAGCGCCTTCAGCATGCGCACGTCACGCTCCGAGCTGGCACACGCGATAGCTCGCAGGTTCTCCGCACCCAGTGCGGACACACGCTTCGTGTAGAATTCCGTCTCCAGCTCCAGCTCCTTCTGGCGCCGCTCCAACTCCAGCGCGTTCTTCTTCGCCAGGTACTCCAACTCCATCTCCTGCGCCTTCTGGATTCGCTTCAACTCCGCCTCCTACACAATCACACACAAACAGAAACAGACATCAACAACCACCACCACCAACACCACCACCGCCACCACCACCACCACCACCACTACTACTAGTACTACCACTCAGGCAGTGAAGGGAAGGGGACTCGCCTTCTTGATATCCATGGCCTCAGCCTCCAGTCGCGCCTTCTCCACGGCCGCCTGACTCGAGATGCGCATCGCCTCCGCCTTGCTCTCCGCCTCCGACTTCGCCAACATCGTGTCGCGCAGCGCGCTCGTCTCCAGCTGCCGCGTCGCCAACTCCTTCCGCTGTTGCTCCTTCAGGATCTCGTCCCTCAGGTTCTGCAGCTCCAACCGACCCTGCGCCTCCTGCTCCAGTCTCTCAGCCTCCTGTCTGCACCCAACACACCACCACCACTTTTAACCAACACCAAACCTCTCCTCCGAGAGTCACTAAGAGGGGCAGGGACTCACCGAGCTGCGGCCTCCTGCGAGTTACTCGTGATCTCGATGGCCAGCTGCACCGCCTTCATGAGCGCGTCCCGAGTGCGCTGGTCCACTGGCTCCACCGACTGGATGTCCACACTCGTGATCACCAGATTGTTCTGCGAGAACACGAACCTATCACTCACTTCTCCCTTCTCATCCTTGCCAAACACAGCCTCGCGTATCAGGTTCGCTGAGTTCTACAAGGCACAAACAATACACGAAGATTAAAATGTCCACTGAGAGAGAGGAGGGATGGGATTACCAAAAGGGCGAGTATTTGTACCTTGTGGAAGGCATCAAAGTTGACGGCAGCCACAGCCCCACGCACGCGAGCTGCGATCGCCTTGCAGAAGTCACCGATGAAGTCTGGCAAGGCGAACAGCTTCGCCGCCTCCTCGTCCGTGCGCTCCTTCGAGATCTCAAAGTGCCAGTTGTACGCCAGACGGATGGAGAGACGCGCGTGGTCCGCCGTCTCCACTGTCAGCATGTCCGAGCAAAAGTCGGGACCCATCAGTAGACAGATGGCGCGCGTCTGATTCGGCTGTTTCGGTGTCCCACCACTCAGACTAAGCACCGTGAACTCCTCGTGCGGCTGCAGCATCACCAGCTCCGGGCCAAACACGTACCTCGACGCCTTGTGGTTGTAGTCGTAGATCTGTGCCACCGCGTTGTGTGGCACGTGGTAGCTCACCACTCGCGTTGGATCGAACTTTGGCTTTGCTGGCACTGCTGACGCCGCCGCTGCTCCACCTGGGGCCTGTTTGGCATTCCGAGCCGCCACCGACCTATCCGCCATCGGATCGCACTTTGACGTGATTAGCTCGAGCACCTGAGGCGACAGCTCCTTCCGCCACAGCTCCTCTTTCTGGTTTAGCATGTACGTCCTCCCTATCACCACTCGCACCTTCCCCGTTGACCGATCTCGCACGTATATACCCTCGTTGTCTCCTAGTGGAATCGCCTTCCTCTTTTCCACAACCGCAACCTCGATCGGAGGAACGTATTCGGTCGGACCCACCAGCATCCACTCCTCACCAGCTGTCCGCACCTACATCAAAGCACACACGCTCATTCACCGATAGCATAGTAGTCAAAAATAGGTGATCTGTACTCTCTCCTACTTTGTCGTTGTCTGTAAAGGACTGGAGAGCCCGCAGGATCAGTCCCTCGTCCTCTCCGAGGACGTAGACATCCTGGACGCCATCCAACAGCTTTTCCCCAGGTAGAAGGAAGAACGTCTTTTCACCACGCACAAGCAGCTGCTTCCCCACTTGCGGTACACCGCTCTCGTCGTAGGGATCACAGATGACACAGTAATTTCGAGCAGATAGAATCACAGGCTTCACCAACCCTACCACCTCCTCGTACACCCCGGGAATGTAACTCTCCGTGTCCTTATGCGTGATCAGCCACTCTTCTCCATGCTTCCTCTTCTTTCCGGAGTCGTCCCTGTGTGTTCTGGTGGAGCGAACATGCAACGCACTCTAAAGGCACGAGATATCAAGACCTCAAATCTTTCATGGAGGATTTGGTTTGATTTAAGTCTAAACCAACCTTTTCATTCAGCTTGTAGGCTGTAAGGACCTTAACGAATTTTTCGTAAGCACCAAGTGTGTAACTGCCTGGCCTCTTAATTAGCCACTGCTCTCCAGGAACACGCGGTTTCCCTTCGTAATCCACACAATTTTCCAACGCTTCAACCAGGAGTGCCGAATTGGCATCCACCAAGAGAGCACTGCGTTGTTCGACAACTTCAACCTCTTTTCGAGGCTTATACGCTCCTGAAAAACATAATTATTAAATCAAAAGCCTCATATATGCAAAAAATGACAAAAATACAAACAAAACTGGTACCAGGTCCTTGGAAAATCCAGTTTTCGCCCGGAACACGACTATTACCGCCTTCATCGGTGAAGGCTACAGTTGCAGTCAAAAGTAGGGATTCGTTGCGACGCAACACCTTCATTAATTTAATTTCTTCGACTATTTTTTCACCGGGGTAGAGTGGGAAGGGTGGCTGGGTGAATCGATATTCAATGTCACCATAATTCAGAAGAACCGAATCCCCATCAGTTCTTACCCTACCTTCCTCGTCGCGCAAAACCGGGTTCAAAATGACGCAATATTGTGTTGGTGATATCACAGTCATTTCAGTTGGTTTCAAGGTAATGCTGAAGAAATTACGCAAAATGAATACCGCTTACGATTCATGGTCCTTTCGAATAAACGTTGTAGGCCCAGTAACCAATCTAGATATATTGGTATTTTTATCAAGCACATGAATATAGTAATTGGGTGGAATGGCTACGATAACATCATCAACGCCTTTATGAGTCATCTTCACTGTCAGACAATTTTACAGCAACTGAATATCTCCGATCTCATTCGGCCTTGGGGGTAACATATTTTATTGCTTTAAAATAATACAACAAAACCCAATTTGATCAAGTTATTTTTGGCCCAAAAAATATATAAGATCCTTTTGATATTTGCAATGTATTGCACCTAAGGTCGAAATCAGATCAGATTAATTGGAAATTTATGATAAGAGTAGTTGCACATTAAGACTGACTAAATGAGACTATTTAGTATCCTACGACAGCTGTTAGCACCTCCAATATAGTTCATTAATTCATTTTCATCCAAATCCTTGTCTATGGCAAAAAAATATCTGTCGGTTTTAAATTTAATCAGCCAACTAAATTTCTGAAGTGTCTTAACGTTACCAAATAAATTGTTGTTAATTTTACAGATGTCGTTAGACTGTTTTTGTTATCTTCAATGAACTTTGGCATAAAATCGGATTCACCAATGCCCCAAAAGCCAAATTCCTGTATTACAACTTTTGCAACTTTTGATATTTTATGTAGTAAGATTTTTGCTTTTTTTTAGCTATGCTTGGCCTTAATTTCGGATGCATAGGCCGTTCTTTGTTCTGGTTGTTCCCAATATCAGCTGCTGCCAAGCTTCCTATCCAGTTGAACATTTGTGCCTTGAATTCATCTGTCCAGAACGATGGAGGATCTCATCTCTGCGATTTATTTCTGATTTAAAATATTTGTGCTCAAGGGCTTCTGCTTTCTGAAAAAGCAAAACCTTTTGTTAATTCTATGGTTTTAATAAAGCAGAGTGTTTGTATAAACCTTTTATCTAATCATGCAAAAAATGAATGTAGCACAGGGGCCTTATAAACTGGTTTGTATCAGGCTGATATCTGTCTAAAGCCTTAGAGCATCAGGTCATGTACTGTGTTCTCTGAAAGCCACTAGTTTAAATGATTTTGCTTTTTCATTGCAGTTGGGTTGTGACTTTGAAATCGCTGATTTACTTATTTTATTATTCCAGTACAGGGCAATTATTAACTTCTTCGCTCAAGTCTTCGCTAAGCAATTATTTCTTGTTAATGCTAATGAATTACTATAAATATATTTGTTGGAGATTTATCGAAGACTACTTTACGGAGGCCTTTTTTAATTAAGTTAAAAACTGTCAGAAACTATTTTTCAGTATGGTTTTGTTATTCCTTATACATACTCATTTCATGGATGAACATTTTGGCAAGTTACTTTAGGAGTAAGTATAAGTTTGCCTGAAAAATTATCATAATGTGTGGATAATCACAATATATGGAATATTTATCGATTTATCTTAAATGGAAATTATTTCAATCCACAATGACCATCATTAACAACTGCGACCAATTTGAAACATTACTTTGGTTAGCTTTCGTTCATAGACCTGATTGCTCACACTTATGGAAGATTCAGGAAATTGGTGCCTCATTGAGAGCGATCCAGGAGTCTTTAATGAGCTTATGGCCGGAGTTGGTAAGTAACAGCTCCTTAACTATCTCATTTTCAAAGGTGTTGAGGGAGTTGAATGCATCGAGGTCTATGATACCAGCAACGATGACGGTCTCGCCGATGCCTTTGGCCTTATATTCCTCTTTAAATGGGAAGCAAGCGCCGAAACCAAGCCTCTTGAGTACGTCACGGACGACTCCATTTTCTTCGCTAAACAAGTTATCACCAATGCCTGTGCTTCTCAAGCCCTCATCAACGTACTTCTCAATGTCTCTTCTGACAAAGTCACCATCGGCGGTACATTGTCGGACTTCAAGTCCTTTGTTACTGACTTTGATAGCACTGTATGTTCATCTTTTTTTCTATTGAAATTTTAAATCGTCTAGATGAAGGGCACCGCTCTGGCAAACTGTGAGAAACTGCGTTTAACTCACAATAGTTTCGCGAGGTAATGCGTGTTTTTTTGGATATTGTTCCCTTTTTAGACCCCAAGTATTCGAAATCGACCAGTCGCGAAGCGGCAAAGAGGAAGAAGTATACCATTTCGTTGGTTACGTGCCCATTAACGGCGCCATCTACGAACTGGATGGTCTTAAGCCCTTTCCCGTGAAGGTCGCCGAGGTGCCTTCCGGTGCCCCGTGGATCGACATCATCCTCCCAATCATCGGCAAGAGGATGAGTGAATGCCAGGATGGAAAGTTCAATCTGATGGCTCTTGTTCCTAGTCGCTTGCAGATGCTAGAAAACCGTATGCGCCAATACACAGCCGATAAAACCGTGAGTGAAGTCTTTTCAGAGTGGTAACACTGCTGAAATGGTTGTTTAACTTCCTGTTTCCTCGCTCTATAGACGCCAAACGACCTGATCCAAACCACCCAGTTCGCCATTCTCGATGAAAAAGCCAAGCTGGCGAAACAGCGTAGCGAGAACATCCGTCGGCGACACAACTACCTTCCCTTCATCGTGGAACTCTTCAAGGTCCTCGCTGAGAAGGGGAAGCTGGAAGATCTCGTGAAACGCGCCAAAGAGAAGTCCCAGCCGCACTCTTCCCGAGCTGCCGTGAAGGCGTAGTCCCACACATTCAACTGCTAGAAAGACGCATCTTCTGTATGATGAAAAGCTACTTTTTTATCGAACGAAGAGGCGTGCGAGTGAGGGTGGAGGTGTTAGGAGAGGAGTAGGTGGATGACGAGATCTACTGAGTGAACGGCCGATGGTTTCGGAGGAGAATTTCAAAGTGGGGGAGTGTGGTTTTAATGTGAGAGGGAGGGGGGGTTGAGACAAGAAGGAAATAAGTAAATCGAGCGAAAAAGCCTATGAGTTAATGTAGCGCTTATGCGCAGTACTGACGTGATACATGTTCAAGGACAGAACGCTATCGGCATGAGCCAGTCAAAAATCGCTTAGTGGCTATTTGTATCCTGTAGCACACGCACACACACACCACCGTACGACGGCGTGCTGTCAACTCCTCAGCTGTCCTGTGCTAGTCCGTTTCTCCTAATAAGGGTTTACACTTCCATCCTGGGTCTTCTCTTACCTGGAACGTATTTGGAAGTCTTTAAAGTGATAACCACTTTAGGAATTCTAGCTATGAGGATCTTAAGGTGGATATTGAGGAGCGGGAAGTTAGTGAAGATGATTTTGAGAATGGTAAGGAGATTAGGCTTTTAAAATAGGGGCAATTTTTTGCGGGAGAAAGGCGATTTTAAGAGGCCGAAGAGGATTTTGGAAAGAAGTCTACGATGGCTATTATTTGAAATGGTTTAGGGGGATTTGACGGTAGGAGATGATTTAGAGGTGGTGCAAGAGGGGCAGATCTTAGGAGTTACGTCTTCAGAAAACTCTATGAATAATTATCTTGAGCCATAATTTATCTACCTTTTGTCATTATCTGTATAATAAGTACAGCTGTTTAAGTCGTTACTATGACGCCTTGCACATCGTCGAATAAACTTTGCAATTACCACGCGTCTGTCTCATTTGGTAGTTATCTAATATAATGTTTACTAATCAGACTATCTAGGTAGCATGACACTTCGAACTTTGTTTCATCAAGGAAGAGGATTTGCATTTGTTGGAGGTGGTGAAAAAGAATCGAATTTTAGAGCGTAGGAGAATCTTGATTTTAAGCAAGAGAATAGTTTGCTTTATAGAGGAATTTTATGGAGAAGCAAGGAGATTTTAAGTTGAAATATTGGAATTTAGAGCTAGAGGAGGGTCACAATTTTGAGGAGAGGTGCATTTTGAGGAAAAGCCAGAGAATAATAAGATGGAAGGGGATTTTTTGTGGGACCTTTTAACCTTAGAAACTCAATCAGCTTGATTTCATCGAGGAGTGTTTAAGCAGAGCTGCGGGGCGATTGAGCGGTACTTTCGGAGGATTTTAAGATGGTGGAGGGGGGATTTCGAGTCGAGGTAGAAGAAGGCGAAATAAAGGTGGTGGAAAAAGTCGATTCTTATTAAGGAGTCGATGTTACTGAGGAAGATTTTCGGGGAGAAGGATTTGAAGGTGAAGAAGGATTCTGAGGTAGAGGCATAGATTTTCAAAAAGGTGAGAATGATTTTGAGGAGGCGGATTATGAGGTGAAGGGGAAATTAAGTTTGAAATAGAGGATTCTGAGAAGATGCTTGTAGAGGATTTTGATTAGGAGCAAGAAAGGGGTTTCCGAAGGCGGAGGCAGACGATTTTGGGGTAAAGGAAGACATTGAATGTGAGCAGGAGTAGAAGAATTTTCAGGGAGGATTCTATGTAGGATCAGGAGGATTCTGTGCTGAAGTAGGCGAATTTTACGTATGAGAAAAGACGATAGAAATTTGGTGGATGACAAGACGAAAAGAGCAGGTGGAGGAAGGGGTATTTTAAGAGTGAAGAGGATTAAAATGAAGTGGAAGAATTTGAGGACGTGGTGGAGACGGATTTTGAATAGACAGAGGAAGAGAATGATTTGAAGGTGGTGGAGGAGGATCAGGAAATAAAAAAATCTGAGGTGACCGATTTTAAGGTGAAGGAGGAAGTTACTGAGGAGGGTGTCTAGGAGTAGCGTTTTGAGGTGGAGATAGACTAAGTTTAAGTTGGCGAAGGAGAATCCTGGGGAACATGGGAGAGAGTAGGATTTTAAGTCAGTGGATGAGGAATTTGAGGAGTAGAAGTAAGCGCCGTCAAGTACTTATTGACACCTAACAACAAGAAATCACAAACAAGACACGAACGAGCTCGCGAGCGTGGATGGGTGTGAGGAGGAGGCAGTGGTGACGAAGTTAGATCTCACCACAGACATTAGGAAAGAGGGCGAAGCTTTCGTTAAAGAGCTAGAATATTTATAGATGGAGGGACGATATACTAAAGGGGGATCTTTCAGTTAACTTACAGGCTTTTTGGTAAAGTGGATTTTATAAAGTTTGATGTGTCATGTTACCTAAATTTGAACCATTACTAAACGTTACGTTAGATAACGGCTACAAAAGACGGGACGCGTGGTAACTCCGAAGATCATTCGACGATATGTAAGACGCCACAGTAACGACTTAAACAAAAAGCTAAATAAATTGCAGTTCAAAATAATCAGAAAATTATATATTATTGTTAATATATTATATGATATATATACAATATATTAATAATATGTTCAACTGTAAAATGATTATTTTAAGAGGAGGCCTTCGAGGAGAGCATAAAACACTCCTATATAGGTTCTGATTCACCGTTGAATGTCGATAAGGACGCCAGCTGCTGGGTAAGTGAGTGTTGCTTTCGGTTAGAAGTTAAGTTACCTAAGGTTGGAGGAGGATTTGAAGGAAGAACAGCGAGATTCTAGGACGAGGCGAATTCCAAGAAGTAAGACTTCGAGAAGGAATCGGAGGAATTCAAGAAGAGGCCTCATCGCACAAACTCCCCACTTTCAACCACAAGAAGGACATTTGAAACGACTGGCTGCTTTTGTATTTACCCAACGAGCGGCTGATCGTGTGTGGGGGGTGAATTGAGGTGGAGGGGGTGGTTTACGTAGGGTAGGCGGAAGAGGTGAGACGAGAAGCGGCGCATCACGATGCCGATGACGGCAGTCGCGATGGAGAGCGCCAGGCCGAGCCCCAGCGCCACGTTCTCTTCGGCCCGCGAGGCGGCGCGGAAGAGACGGACGCCCCGGCGCCCCCGCTTCAGCTGCGCCGCTCCACTGCTGCTCCGCACCCAACCCGGCGCCGCCACCCGTCCGCCTTCCAGGAAGAGGAAGGACGTCGCTGTTTCCATCAGGCTTCGGTAGCACCACATCGATCCGTTGTAGTCTGCACGAATACAAAGTAAAAACACCCCCTCAGCTCTAGTACACTTCTCCTTTCTGCTAAAGGAGGACCTAAATTATTCCTCTGTAAGTTCCTACATTGCCACGAAAACCCACTTGCTTCTCGCGGTACTGGGCAAACGCACTCACCTATTTGTGAATTCTTGGTGAGAGGTCAACTTACACCCATACATGTACGAGAATGCCCCGTAGAGTTCCGGGGGAGGGCACTCAGCCAGACGTTCACCGGTCAGACCGAGAAGGAGACGCGACACGACTTGTGAGACACGCCACTGACGACCCTCCACCGCCTCGTACGTCTGCATCGGGATTCCACCACCACCGTTGCCACCCAGGCTAACCAGGAACTCCACCACTGTCGGCTCAAGATGCTGAAATTCGGGAAACCAGAGGGGATAGACACAGTGCCGTCATTAGTTGGACATTCAAAGGCCTCAGAGAGGACTAAAAAAGTAATGAGCTGTTGGAAGTGGCGGAGCCTCAATTCTAGAAAGGGGACTACCACGCGATCGATTTTTTGGAATGGAAAGTGTCGAGTATTGACGTAAATCAGGACTAAATTCATCCCACAAACTACTTCTTAACGTGCTGGTTTGAGGTCGTTAGAGCAGGCTTCGACAGAAATATTCAAATCTTAAAATCACACTTCCCCAATCTACCCTGAAATTGCGATGTTATGTTTCGATCAAGCACTTAGAAATTTAATTCACAGGGACCACAGAGCCGTAACCACCAGATTACTAACAAAGTCGACTCCAGCCACTCCAACGCTTTTTCATCTTGCTTCCGCTTCAAGGGGGAGGTGAGGGACTTACGAGGGTCAGGAGGTCACAGGCGGGGTTAACGAGGAAGCAGTACATCAGTTCGCCCGGTGTCACGCTGGTGATTGGCTCTGGGATGGGCTTCTCGTCAGCAGTCACCACCTACAGTCAATACCAGTTCGTACATCAACAGAAATGGCTTCTTTTTAAGCATAGCACCCGCTATTACAAACAAAGTCAAAGTTAAGGGAGTTTTAGTCAGGAATGGCTCTTTAGGAAGTCTTGAGCTTTCAAACACGAATAAAGCAAATGCCTTGATGGAGTTCAACAATTCCAAGGATATGTTCTGTGTACCCTAAAGTCCAAAGAGGTTCTCAAGGAATACTCGTTTCGGGATCCAAATATCAACTGACCCTATGCAGAGCATCAGCAAGAACATTAGCCAACGCCAGAAGAGTTTCATCGCCACCGTCTTCCGCCTTCCACGATCGATCGAGGAATGAGTCGAGAAGGGGGTCGGCAAACGGTGGTTTGGCCGGCCGGTCAGAGATGAACGTGTGTCCCGGCAACATCTTCACTTTCTCCCCCTCATCTGGACGACGTGAGTCGAGGTGTTCCATGAAGGACTTGAGGAGGGCCTGTGTGGATGCTGAAGGAGGCAGATGGCTGCCGACAACGCTGCCGTTGAGCAGGCGGATGAAACCACTGGAGGCGGCAGCGGAGGCATTCAGAGCTTGCCAGATGGACGAGATGAGGCCTTCAGACTGTGGGGAGGACAAAGTGACGGTATTAACAGGTTCTGACCGAGTGTTACTGTATTAAATTAAGGATTCAAGCATTTCAATTTACTAATTTTCCAGCTATATCTATGTTGCATGTGACGTCACAATTAAACGTAATTTTTAAAAAAATAGCCAATTCAACCCACTCGAGGATCGATTCTGAGGTCAGAGTAGAGATAGTAGTTGGAGGAGTTGGTTCGCACATCCCGTTGGGGTAAACCGACTCCGCCTAATTCGATGATCGATTCCACCTCGTTCATGGTGATTGGTAGACCCGAAGCACCCGCAAGTCGTCCTTTCATGAGGTCGTAAGAGAACCTCTGAGAACCAGAAAATCCCAGTGCCTCATTGTCCAACAGGACAAAGACCAGGTTCTTCCTAAGACTTCCTCCATCCTAAGTTTCTATTAGCTGTGAAATGCAAGCAAACCTTGATGGTAGGTTGGTTAAGCAGGTGCACAGCGGCTGAAATGAACACACTGACAGCAGGAAGAACAGAGAGGGCTGAAGTGGCCCTTCGATCGAACATGCTGACAGCGTCGACACGGGAGACCACAAGAACCGTGGGATCCGGATGGACTGAAGTGGAATTCGGTGGTGTTGTGGTGTTTCTGGCACGAAGCATAATGTTGGCACCGCCTATGTCGTTGCATAGCGTGGCGGATTGCTAAAAATAGACATAAAGAAGCACTAAAACTCACATCCAGATGATAGGCAGCAAGCTTTTGGCGAGTGTAACAGGTCTGTGACGTGTTGACACCAGCCATGTAGTTACTAATTTCCATCTGGCAACTAGTGTCATCGATGGAAATTCGGTTAAAAGATTCATAACAAGAGGAGATATTACTCCAAACCTCTTCTTCACTTTCGTCGACAAGAATGATGGGGAATGGCCAGGAAATGAAGGCGTAATCCGAGGCAGATGGATTCCACTTAGGAGTGGTATTACAGAGATTGTTGGAATTGTTATACAAGGTATAAGCTCCGTTGGGACAATGCACATTTTCGGAGAATGCCTCTGGAATCTCGGAAGTCGTGTTAGGAAAATTTGGAGAGAAAACGACCAGTCCAGCAACGCTTTGAGAATTGCGCAACCATTTGGTAAGGTTTTGATCAAGGAATAGGTTGAGGGGAATTACGAGTATTAAATCCGAAGTGGCTGCAGTGACTGCGTCAATACAACTCGAAGAATCATTGACAATAGTGACTTTTCCGACACTACCTGGATATCTGGAAGAGCAACCGACTTGTCCATAGACGCTCAATTTTCGAGAACAGTGAGAAATGTGATTATCGGGAATTTCTAAATAAATTTCACGGCCTGCAGCCAGCAAAGAAAGAGTTGAAAAAATACAAAAAATAGACGCAATCATCTTTTCGAATAGCCGCATAATCCGATAAGGTTATTTGCATTAATTATTTTCAAGAGGGGAATCCCCACCGGCTGAACACCAATTTAACCGCGACACGAAGGTCACGTATATTTAGCACTAAAGTAAATTTAGTTGTCCAGAAAAAGTTTTGGTGTTTTTAAATATCAGTTGTGTCTTAAAAAGTTTTAAAATTATTCCTAATTAAAAATTTGTTATAAGGATTTCATACATTGTTTGTTTAAATTGCTTCTGACTCATGCAAATGCTCAAACTACGCAATAAGTTATCGTTATAAATGATATGTACTGCTGAATAACAAATGTAAGTAAAATTATCTTATCAAACCCTTTCAATGAATTTGACTTATTTCGTATTATCAACGTCTTTAACAAATCCTTGTTTTACCTTAAAATAACCAATTAAATAGCTATAGAACTAGGATAAAATTCATTTGAAACTGAATCTTTTAGGGTGCTCACAAATTTGGTTTTCACTCCCGGGAGAAAAGGGTAATTATTTCATCAATGTTTGATTCCGTTTTCATTGCCTCATTCCCCGCTAAAGACTATATTGGATTTCAAACTAACAACAGTGACAGCGAATATTTCGGAGCTTGCCATGAAAACCGGGCCATCACGTTCACTGTGCTTTCCATCATCCTTCTTTCAATGGCCTGCATTGTTCATATAGAGAGTTTCTCGCGTCGATCCGCCTTCACCATCAGCATAATCATCTTGATTCTCGTCTCTCACCTCGGTGGTCTGTACAAGATTGCCTCAAAGGTATTTTCCATCCCTTCAATAACGCATTTTAGCTGAACGCAGATTTCAGGCATGTCTTGGTGCGTGGCAACCTGCCGTTGCTTCTAGTGGCCTCCTTCACCCACGAAAACGAGTGGCACCTCAACTACTGCCTGATGTGTTTCCTGCGGAGTGCCTCCAAGACCGAGGCGCACTTTCGCAACTTCGATTTTCCAATCTACCTCATCGTGATCGACATCGTCTCTGGTCTCGTCTACCTGACAGGCAATCAAGTTGCGTTCTGGCTCACTGGCTCTGAAAAATTCGGCAATGCCCGACTCCTTGGGTTCGCAGGTAGGATAGGTTAATCAACACTTTCGTTTTATTTCAGCTGTTGACCTGGTTTTATGACTTTGTGATAAATTAATCTGTTTAACCCTTTGTCAGACCTCAATCATGCTTTCAATCTAGCGCCATTACGGAATCATAAATATTGAATTCTGATCAAACATTTTAAATGTAAATGAAAAATCGTTGGTGCAATTTTTCGTTTTGACAGGCAGGAATACTTAAAGTGGTTTACACTTTGATTTTAACTTCAAAAAGCGTCTAAGTTAAGAGAAAAGTTGTATTAGGAGATATAACCAGCACGTGATGGGTGAGGTGTTTTTTGTGCGCTGTTGTACTGAGTTACGAACTCTTTTTCTGGCGACAGAACACAAATTATGACCAAGTGATTTGTGTTTGATCCGTGGTTGTTAGCGTCCTGTCCTTCAGAAGCGTATCCATAGATGCGATATATTTAAATTTGGTGAATTATGCTCAGTTGGCTCAGTGGTAGTTAGCTCAGTGGATGGTTAATGAACTGTGGCTCTCTTCAATTCAAATCAGCTATAACGGGTAAGATGAGGGATCCTGTTCCAGGAGTGATGAAGGAGCAGACGTGTATACTAGAGCATTTAGTGGAGAAGTATGTGGGTTGTTATCATGATTTGGGTTGGCCGGAGGCATCATTCAACATCTGGGCCAATAATAAGTCTAGCCAATGCACGGAATCCCCATACGGCTTGTAAAATGGCTCAAGAACCGCTAAAAGCTAGAGTTGTGAAATCGTATTTAAGACGTCTTTTTGGAATTAGTATTAGGCATCATAGAGACATATTTGTCACCAGATATGAGTTATTGTCTTTCAAGTCACCACAGTCTAAAAGTTATCGTACGCTTGAGCCAACTATGTAGTCTCAATGCCTTCAACTTTTAGCCATAGTGAGGCATAATTCGGTGGTAAATAGAATACTGGAATTGTATAATCTAGAAATTAACATAAACAAAGGGCTTGCTCATTTGAAGCATCAAGAGTACATTACACCAGTGACAAAGTCTACTGAAATCAAATCAGTAGTATCCGAAATCCTAATTGTACTGAAGCCACATCAGTAGTATACGACCCCCCCCCCCACCTAATGGGTGTTTTGTGTTCAGAGGCGGGAACGACCTTGGGAGTGATCTCTTGCCTGAACGCGCGTGGCATCGCACGACACATTGAGCTGCCTGGAGGACAGAGCATGAACGTGAGCCATCCTCTTCAGCAGTGGGTTGTCTTCCTCGCCACCGATATCCGTCGAATGGTTCAGTTCCCCATGGGTAGGCACCTCCATCCCGCCTCCTTCTTCCTCTTGTCTATCTTGTTTTGTCTAGGCAGACTTATGGGTCCGACTGACTCTTCTTTTGCGATGAATCGGCTCGTTTAGCTACACTTGCGGCTTGAATATACCCCCACACCTGAATTTATGTAAGCACTTCGAGCCTCTCAGTCCCCGTTAAAATTAAAGTGACAAAACCAAATTAATTGATGCAAATTAAAATTAGCCTCCATAAATTAGTGCTCCATATGAGTACATCACTACATTAAATTCGACTATCGAGGTTCTTGAATTAGCCAAATTAAAACGAATAGAGGGTGAGAACTTTGGTTTTTTTCCATCCCCAAAAATTTTCCCCTGGCATTAATTGTAATATTTTGAAAACAATGGTCGGGCATGCTTTGTAAAGGCTTCGTTATAATTGGCAACGATGATGCATTGTGACCTAGAAGTTTCGCCGTAGAATTGGCGCCGAATGCATTAAGTACTAAAAGGCCATTATCAAGTCAAAAATGGGGGCGTTTTCAAAAAATGAGACGCAAATTTAAATAGAGGGGCTTCGTAACTGGTGGAATGTTACAGTTTTCTAGCGGTTACAAGCGATTACAAGCGAGGCATTTTCGTGTTAGGTACAGTAATTCGCCCGGTGGACGCCCACTAATCTGGCAACCGAGTAGATCCACTAGATTCCCCACCCTAATTGGATAAAAGCCCCTCCCATTGTTTATGCCCTTCTCAACTCTCCCGTTTTTAACTTTTCAGGTTTTCTCAACCCCATAATAGCAGGAGCTCTCTGTTTCTTCATCTTCCCCAAACTGCGATGGGCCTACGCCCAGTAGGCACTTGCTTCAATAATTTCTCCCCGCTGTGTGTGTGCTCAAAGTGCTCAATAAAGACCCCCACACACTTGCCGTTGCCTTCCTGGCTTCCCCAACAGATAGCGATTTTTACTATAAAAAGCTCTATCAATCAGACTAAGTGGGGTGCATGGTGAGGCTGTTTACGGTTAAAGAGGTTTTGTTGAGGGACATGGGGAGAGACTAGCAGGTTGCGAGAGTGGAGCCGTGAGTGTGCGTGCGTTGCGTGCTGCGCTGCCATTGGTAGGGCCACACAAAAGACAACGACAAGGACTACGGCGACGACGAATTCGTTACATTCGCTCACTCTCGCATACAAGGCGCAGGAGGAGGAGTTGAGGAAGTAGTAGCAGGACCAGTATTTCGAGGACTTTGTTTGAGGCATTTTGGCCGTCTTCTGAGCAGTATGTGGGACGTGTCATGGTCCTAATACTGTTCGGTTAAGACGCTAAAATGCTTCGCTGAGCTTCGAAAAATTCCCAATAATTAAGGTTACTTTATATAAGGTTAAATAAACCCAGAATAGTTTGAAAATGGCTTTACTAACTCAATAAATACGATCATACCTTTAACACAGTTTCGATCATTTTAATGACGTCGTGTAGGATTACTGGGCGTCAGCACTTTCACTAAGTCTTTGCAACAACGATTTAGTTTTTATACTATTTAACTTTAACTAATTAATTGATGATATTAATATCTCATTCACTTGCATGACCACTTCTAGAAACGGTTAAAAAGTAATAAATTAACCTTAATGGACCTCAATAAATGCTTTAGTCTCAAAAAACATTAATTTATGATTTGCTGGAATATGGCTGATTGTAACTACAGAAATTCCGATAATTTTGAATGGAATGAATTTACAAATATAATTAGATTATATTTCAAATTTGACTATCCTGGGAATTTGTAATTCACTATTTAAACAAGAGTTCTAAGTGCAACGCAGCAGCTTAAAATAGTACTTTTTATTTAAAATCTAATTATTCCAATAGCCTAACTAACAGTTGTTTGTTATCATAGCTCCAACTCATCTAGTAATGAGAATATAAGTTTTGAATTACAAGGCAATGTTTCAAGTTAGTAAGTTATTTACTATTCCATTTTGCAGACTTCTCAATTTAACTATTTAAAATTGATCCATTTTGTAAAAATCAAATCTGTTCTACTTTCGTGACCATGATATCGGTTGATATCGCTTTGGATAATAAATTACATTCACTTCTTGTTTTAGTTATCTCAAGTATTAAATCTGGACCGTGTCCTTAGCCAACTTTTAAAATTGATCCTAATTTTCCAGCTCTCAAAAATTTCCTTAACTTTTAAATTATTAATCACGACAAGGGGTCAAAATGCGTATTTCTCTGAAGTCTCAGCTTACAATCGTCTAGAGGAACCAAAAGTTTATTTCCTAGCCACCTTTTACGACCTTTTATGGTCCCCATAAAAGTGTGAGGCAGCAGACGAAGAAATTGGGACTGTCAATCCAAAATTAATAGCTGTTAAACACATCTTATTGGTTAGTGCTTTAACTTTTTTGCTATTTGCTTTAGTATGCAGCTCTCTAAAGGTTTAAATCGACTTTATAACCATGTTAAACGTGTGAAGGATACCTATAGTTGTAAACGCAGTCGATAGGAAAAACATTTCGACTTTTCGATTCTCCTTGGCATGAAGAAAACCCATAAAATTGTATTTTTACATTAAGATAAATCGATTTCCCAGATACAGAGCTTGAGTGTTACAATGTAATACCTTAAAATATCAACAAAATATATTTTAATATGGTGAAGACCCACATTTTCCAGCAATTACAGGCCCATTTCTCCGACATATTGATGTATACATATTTTATTCCATTCTTCAGCTTTCAGATACCATGAAATATGACTGCGTTGCCCTTCGGAATTCACAGTTCTTGAACAACAATAAGATGAACTTGGTCACCAGTTAAAATTCCTAAGTGGTCTCGACTGTTGATTCTTATTCTATGAAGGAGAATCTTTGTCCCTGCTTCGGATTTCCAAGAAATGGCACCCCAGATAACTCCTGGTATATTGTTCGGTTGGGAAAAGCTGGCAGTCTGGATTAAATGCTTCTTACGTCTGTCTCCAAACGTAGTACGCTCGATTGGAGGTCAGAAATAAGGTTGTAAACGGTTATTCGTCAGAGAAAACCACAAAGGATTAAAACCATTTAAAATATCATTGTACTTATACTGCATATAAGTGGGCACAAAGTCTTGACTGTGGCGGTTGCTGAGCGGTGGAACAGGGGTAGTCGTGGGACACTCGCTAAAGCCACACTGCTAGGACAAATTGCGACGTACACATGCCAACAACTCAATCCAACACTTCTTTTGGCTTCGCCAAACCAATAGGCTCTAATTGTCCATGTGTCCGATCGATCTTGTGAGGAATCGGTGGGTACAGTTCATCTCAACAGGAACCCATCAATACTGCACAAATATTGTGGATACAGACAGGTTTGATCAAAGAAATCTTTGCTCTCAAATTGGTCCTCTTGTTGAAGAGAAACGACTCTTATAAAAAAGGAGTTTCCAAGTGTACTTGTGTTATACCGAACCCTTTGTTTAAACCCTATCTGAGCTCTACTTCTGTTCACCCTGCAGTTAATCTTGTCAGGTTCGAGCGACTTCTTATCTACTGTCATTCATAATTAATCAGAAGCGCACAGGACTCCTATCCAGCTTCTGAAGGGAGTGAACATCGCATTGACGACGTCGTCTAAGTTCAACCCAGAATACGCCCACACTCGTACCACCACGCCACTCACGTATTCACTAAAGAAACCCTTGAAATTCGAGTGTTGGGAGGTTGCTCCTAAGCTACAGCTCGTACAGAATCGATCAGGAGCTGTCCTTGATCGGAAGACGATTAATATCCCTGCAGAGTTTTCCTAATTGCGGCTCTTCCGTGGTGAAATCTAGATCCGCACAGCTCCTGCGTTCTGAAGGCTCTAGATTCATTGAGGAGCTCTGCAGTGATTTTAGGAGCCGCGGACCTGTCTCGGTTTCTCTGAGACACCGACTTTCGACCAGACCTGCGCTTTGCTGAGGACGACGTTTTTCCTTCTCTGTTTCAAAGGCGGCATTCATTACTTCTGAGACAGTACCTCTTGAAACACTTCTCAATATTCAAGCAGTTTCTGTAACACTGGCGCCTGTTGACATACGAGCACCAACAAGCTGGCCTCTTGGAAACTCCGAGATGTCTGCCACTTTTAAAGGACAATAACAATCTTTTCAAATATCTCTAAAAACAGTTGTTTTTAATGAAATTAGCACATAATAAACGAAGAAGTACTCGAATATATCAATTTTTGCTTGTTTATAACATGTTTAAAGGACTACGATGCCAAAACAATAGGTGCATTCACTATTTCGTCCAATCCCTGTAGCTAAAGAGTTGGTGTTGGATAGAGTCCGGACTCTGACGACTGCTGAGCGGCCGAGAAGCAGAAACGGCTGTTGTACAGATATGTATTACACACGTATTTACACCGCCGTCGATATATACATGCACACACACACATAAACAACAAAGAGAGTGTGAGGAGGAGGAGGAGGAGGACGTGGTTAAGCGAAGCTGAGGCAGGTGAGAAGCGCCTCAATGCGGGCCACAGCATGTCGCCCCGGCATGCGGGTGAGATCCACCTTGCGGAAGTCGAACTGCGCTCCGCTGCCGCGACCACCGCTGCGCTCCGCCTCCTTCGAGCCCGGGGAGAGGGCGGCGTGGAGGGCGCGGCTCTGGCAGGCCAGTTGACTCACACCGTCACTCGTCGTGTGCGCCACGTGCGCCTCCAGGCCCTCCAAACTGCCTTTGCCGTGGCCGCTGCGGATCAACACCACCCTGCAATACCAGGGAAAGGAAATATCAGGTCAGCTGACTCATTGTTTCTCCAACAATCCTATCATGAAAACCGCAGTCAAGGTCACAAAGGCCTCAAATTAAAAGCACGTCTTAAGTGACTGACTACAAAAACACGTTTCTCTCTGACAAAAAAACGCACACAAATCGAAAGGCTTCGATCCCACGCAATTAGCGCCAGAGAACTCAATCCATTAATTTAAAATATGTGATTACTTCTTAGCATTGTATTTTTCAACACCAATGTGAAATATCTGTCGTGGTCTGACCAAATTCCAACCCTCATCACTGCCGGCGCATACTCAACGTCACTTAAGGCCTTCAAATAACATATAGTCGTTAAGTAAGACGGCAGGACTCACCGGTTACCACTGCGAGAGGCCAGAAGGAGCGCGGCTGAGGGGTTCTCAACGGAGGGGATTGCGGTGGCACCGAGCTGCGTCCACCCGAGGAACCTCGCCGCGATGCCCTGCAGAGCCGTCACCTTGTTCACCAGCTCCTACAAACACCACCGTAAAGATTATATAATTGTCGGCTTAAAGCTGGTGCATTCTCGGCTAACAAGACAGTGTGGAAAACTTGCAAAGACAGTGCCCTACTACTCAAATGGAAGAAGTAAAATGGAACGACACCTGTAGTGACCCTGCTTACTATTGGCCTCACACCCAAACGACACAATCTTATTAGACCAGGTGGCGACCAATAGATCTGGTCAAACAAATCTCGTCTCACAATTCTAAAAAACAGTCTCTGGGATAAACGTCTCCGCTTCTTCGTCCACGTCCAACCCTCCGTAACGTGGGATTTTAACAAGATACGGGCTCCTGGTGCTTCAGAACGGCTCCAAAGTGTAAACTCGACCTAAACGCGTGCTATTACACCCAGACAGCTGTTGAGACAACAGCTCAACTCACCAGAGTTTTGAGCACCTTCACTAGCTCAGCATCCACATCCGCAGTGGCAGGAATGACGAGGACCTGTGTGTTCCCCGCCGCCGAGCCACAGAGCCCAAACACCCGTACCTCCTCCACCCCCACACTGACATTGACGCGCGTCCGAAAGCTGGAGTAGTCCACACAGTGGAAAGTGACACTTGTAGTCGCCGCAGCGCCCGCGGCGGGACAGCAGTGCCACTGAGTCACCACTGCCACGCCCTCCGACACCCCACCGCCACGCACGAAGCTGGCGAGACAGCGGGCGACGCGCTGGCGCAGGACCCGGTGCCGGGCCATTTTCACCGCCTGGCTCATCAGCCCCTCCCCAGAGCCGAGGATGCAAGCCAGAGCCTCCTGACACGCTCCCTTGGTCCGCAGAGCGTGTTCCAGCCCACCCAACGCCAGTCCCGACGGCGTCATGTCGTCGTTGGCAGCCATAAACTGCTGTTGCTTCGCCTGGGAGCCCAGACGCCCGCCACCGGCGCCCCAATCGAAGAAGTAGGCGCAGCGCTCCTGTCCCACGGGCGGGGCGAAGGCCTGGTGCTGTTCGCCGCGTTGGTTCTTGTTGCGTGAGAGCCAAGCGGAGGCGGTGGTGTTGACGAGACCGGAGACACTGCTGACAAGTAGGGGCAGACCGGATTCGTCGTTGCCGCCGCCGCCCGCGTTGCCGAAAGTGATGGAGGCGCCAGAGGAGCGGAGGTGACGGGGCACCTGGATCGGGCCGGTTGAGGGGTTCGGGGTACTCGCGATGTTGTCCCACGACTGGAGATGTTGGAGCAGGAGGAGTTGTTTGAGCTGGGTACTCAGGCCGGGGTGTTCCTCCTCCCCTGGCTCCAGGGGCTGTGTATCGGTGAACTTCTCCAGGGATATAGTCATCTGAACACCAGGGAAGAGAGCAACCACAACCTTTCCCTAGAATGAGAAACAAACCACCGTTGAATCGAGACAAGAGGGGAGACGGTCTTTCAACCAACTGTTGGCCAACGAACCATGCCGGAAAAAGCGACGAGGTCCTGTTTGCTCTTGTCCACTCCGATTAGCGTCGACTCGTAGGTTAGAGTGGAGAGGATCTCCCGGCACATCAGGAGATTCTGTCCTAGGCACAGCCGAGCAGACTGGGTTTTGGGTTGATGGGCCGAATAGACTTCGGGATTCGCGCTACGGACTAGAGAAGTCTCCAGGAACTTGAACCATTCAGAGTGGTGTTTTGAGTCCACATGCCTGATGGTGACTCGAAGGCGGCCGGTACATAGGTCCTTTGTTATGAGCGACTCCATATTGGAGCTGAATTCGACTTTGAGTGACTCCCCTGAGGAGTCTGAACCGGGTTTGCAGAGCTCGGTTTCCTTGACCATGAAATTTCCACCGAACTTGGAGCGAGAACCGAGGCAGCGCAGGCTGACGTCGCCGTAGACTTCGCCGTTGACCAACTTGAGACGCCAAGACTTGCGTAACTCCAACAGGGCTTCGATGAAGGACGGAGGTCTTTGGCCATCAGCATAGCGCCTCTCCGCCTGACTTATTTCGGCGTATCGCTTGTAGAACCGCTCCGCGCCCCGTTTGAATATCCCGGCAGCAGCTTCTAGAGCCTATGCAGAATTTAATGGCGTCTTTTCCCATATAAACGTACCATTTTCTTTCCGGCAAGATTAGTGAGTGTCAACGACGCAATATCCTTGTCCTGATCAGGAAAAACCTGATTGAACCTAAGACTATTCGTCTTTTCCAAAACAACTATGGTGTCAAAGAGAGCGCAAGTTTCCAGATACGCAGACCTAGGGCAAGTAAGTGGACTGAGTAAATGGTTCCGAACCCTATCTGTTCAGTTAGAAGCTCCCATGTTTTCTGTGGAATTTTGTTGCCACTGTCCAAAGATTTCATTTTGCAGATATCATCACTGTCAAAATTAATACTATTCACAACTCTTTGGAAGTTTTCGGCTGGGGTGGGACGACTAGAAAATATTATTTCAGATATATAGACGAACTTTTCGAGCACTTCCTGGCCATCTGGCTTTATTTCGAAAACGTCTAATTCACTGAGTGTCTCAAGAGGTAACAATACTTTGCCTCGAGATTGCATATCTTCACTAACAGAAATGTCACCTGAGAACACAGACAAACAGGAGTTTCTTTCTTTCAGTGTACCGCTTACTCGCATGCGAATATTAACACTCTACGTTTTTATCACAAAAAAGAAAATAAAAATGGCATCATAGCGAAAAATTTATTGATTTTTTGCTTTATCGGTCTGAAATCGTCATTGTCTATCTGAGAAAGGCTTTAATAAAATGTTTGTAAAAAGAGTTCATCAATTATTCAAGAAACTAGATTGTTTTTGAAATAAAGCTTAGATGTAGCACATAATTTAAATTAGGCCAGTTTTGCAGTTGGCTTCAGTATTGTTGAAATATCTATGAGCAAATTTTGGATACTTTGTTCAATTTTGGAGTACTTTGTTTCATTTAAATTTGAGGAATGTTAAAAGAATAGCATCTCAAATAAGAGGAGACCGAATCGCCCTTCCAATTTCTCTTCCGTTTTATGGACTACCATAGAACTCCCTTTTAATACATTTTGATTCTCCGATTACTAAGTAGATATACAAATTCGATAGTATTTTTTGCTTAATAAAGGCAATGCTACAAAAATTTTTTCAATAGTGCTCGAGTGACGATATTGCCCTTTCTCGTGGTCAAATTGCTCTAAATAACTTTAGTAAGTGAATGGATTGAGATTCGTTGCAATTTACGTTTTGCGCAAGTTTTTTTTCGGGATTGGTCATTTTTTAATCAAAAAGCCAATTTTTATACTATTTGATGAATAATACAGTATAATTTTTGCTATTTTTTTGGATGTCCATTGCTTCAATCCAAGAAACGTGCCATTCCGAAGTATGCCTCAATGTAGCTGCTGTCTTAATAATCTTTGTTCTGTAACAGAAAGAAGTGGCGAAACAAATTCATCGAAAAATCATAATCTTATTAGGCAAACGATGGAAGACTGGGAAAATAAGCACTTATTGGTGGCTACCTATTACGTCACAATCCATCATTTTACTTAAGGCGATTTGTGGCATAGTGCATTACAATTTGTTTGAAACTTATGAAATATTGTCAAATGCCTTTCTTCTCTCATATTATAATATAATATTTGTGTTGTGGACTAAAAGCGCAATATTAAATTGAGTTGCTGTTAAAGTGTAAAAGCCACGGCTGCTAGCGATTGCGAAAAATAAAATTTAGAATATGACGGGTATGAAAACTACCTTTGTAGTATTTAAATGAGAAGGCATCACATTCAGAAAATCACCTTGGAATCGTTTAAGTGTTTGCTCGTGTACCCTATGGGTCACCGTTCTTGGATTTGTTGGTGGAGCTATTTTAAAATGGATGTCTTGTCTCGAGTAAATAAAGTTAATCTCATGTAAGATTAAGTTGTGTAAATTTATAACAGACCTTCGGTTTCGCCCTATGCATTCCAGTACCTTCAAGATGATCGATTATGCGCATTCTATAGTAAATTGTCAACTGATGACATAATGGAAGATCTCGAAAAAAGAACTGAGGCACATGTCTTGGTATTAGTAGACTGCCAGATTGACATACCTCAGATATCTTTTGAATGTTTAGAAAACTTAGAAATGCTCATTATTTTGAGATGTCAATTGGACTCTTTGCCATCCTCTGAAAATCTGACCTATGTGACTTACCTTGATTTATCTCTTAATGGTTTATCCAACTTTCCAACGGAAATCAGCCATTTAAGAATGCTTAGAGTTCTCAAAATAGCTGAAAATCGAATCACCCACATTCCTTCAGCTATAGTTTCACTAGAATTCCTGCAGGTTTTAGACATTAGTCACAATTCTGTAACATATTTACCACAAGAAATTTGTAGCTTGAGTAGTCTTATTTACTTCGACTGCAGTTTTAATTCCTTATTTAAACTTCCATCCAACATTTCGAACCTTGAACATTTGGAGGTTCTTTATCTCGCCGGAAATATGCTTGCAAGTCTCCCTCGAAGTTTTTCTCTATTGAAACGACTTCAGTTTCTAAATTTAAACAGCAATCGATTCGAATACATTCCCTTCTGTGTCTTTGAGTGCACTTCTTTGAGGGAACTAAACTTCTCTTATAACCAAGCCTCTGGTGTTATGCCAGATAATTTGTGTCGACTTGTAAACTTGGAAAACCTCTCATTAGCCTTCAACAAATTCACAAAATTACCAGGAAAATTAGCAAACCTTTCAAAATTGAAAGCGTTAAATTTAAAGGGCAATGACATCCAGCGCTTACCCGAAGAGATCCTCAGTCGGTGCAAGGATCTAAAGCTTTTAAATTGTGCCTCTTGTGGACTGTCTTCAGTACCCGATAGCTTGAGAGACTGCAAGAACTTGCAAGTGTTGGATCTATCGCATAACTCCCTCGAAAACCTACCCTCAGAGGGAGTAGCTCTGCGTAATTTGAAGGCCCTCTATTTCGTCGACAACAAGATCTCCACTCTCCCCAAGTGGATAAACGACTTGGAATATGTGATCAACCTCTCGCTCGGCAGAAACCTTCTCCAGGACCTCCCCTGTGAGTTCTTTCAGTCAGCCGAGCGACTGCGTTTCTTGGACATCTCATACAACCAGTTTGAGACCCTGCCTCTTTGCATATTCTCCAAGGCATCTCGCCTCATCTACTTTCTCGTTGATCACAACCCGTTGGTGCGAATTCCCCCCGAAATAGCCAATCTCAACTACCTCACTCACCTCTCCATTGCCAACTGCCCCTACCTTTACGAGCTGCCAGATGAAATCGGGAGCCTGTACAAGCTGCAATCACTTCGAATTTGTGCCAACAGTCTCCTCAAACTTCCACCCACCCTGCATCGGCTAGAGAACCTCAAGTACCTCGATCTATCGGACAACAAGTTTTCGCGCTTTCCAGCAGTGGTCTGCTTCATCCCCCACCTAAAAGTCTTCCTCTGCAACAACTGTTGCCACTCCTGCACCTACCTTGAACCCGATCCACCCGGGTGGTTCGAAAGAACCAGTCTAATCGACCCAGAAGCCTCCATGGAGAAACTGGGAAAAGACTACATGGAGGAGGCAGCACCACCTTCCGAAGAGAAGCCAATCACACTGGAGGAGGCACTCAGAGCTGAGGAGGAGGCCACGAAAGTGGCCCACGTTAATCCTGAAGAGATCAGTAATTTGGTGTTCCAGAGGCGTCCCCACGTCATCCCAAAGTTTATTCACTACCTTCGGTTTCTGGTGCACATTTCGCTGCAAAACAATGGGCTCTACCACCTTCCGGATGTCTTTGATCGATTCAAGCATCTGGAGAGGATATACTTGAATGATAACAATCTGAGGAAGATTCCCAACTCTATAGGTGCCTGTCAGAGACTGAGGACGCTGGAGTTAAGGAATAATAAGCTGAAGGAGATCAATGTTCCCCTGCAGAAGCTCCCGAATCTGAGACATTTGGAGTTGGATGGAAACGACTTTCCGACATCGCTGCGCGAAGTCATTCGCCACTCGAATCTGAAGGGTCTCTTCTCGTACCTGGAATCTCTGGAAAATCATTCAAGTAGGTAGTGTTTGGTCCCTGGAAAACAGCCTTAATTCTGACTGAACTAATCTGAGTGTTTAAGTTGGCGTTCTAAAACCGATAAACACTGAACTAGTGCGGGTCATCCCAAAACAGTGGCGAAACTGAAACCCTGTTCCCCTTACTAAACCATTTTAGAGGCAGTTCTTCGACGCATGTGCGAGCGCCTCATCACTCTAGTGGGCCCCGAGGACTGGCAATCGATCCTCCAACTCCTCGGTCTCTCCGAGGACACCGTTGAGCACATTGAAGACGAGCTGCCCGGCGGCTACAACTTCTCCCGCCGCGTCGCTCGCGCCCTCGAATACTGGAGCGGTCTCCCCCTTTGCTCCAGTCCTGCCAGCTCACCCCTTCCAGGGGTCAATATCCTCGAGACACCGCCCACCACCGACCAAATCGATCGCACCCCAGCCAGTCCAACCTTAGTGGGGGTAATCGATAGCGAGAGGGTGGCACCGCCGACTCCGACGCCTCGATCGATACGCTTCCATTTTGAGCCCCGTCTGTCGGGACCAAAGGCCACACCGGAGCGTCTGGTCTACATCCTCAAGCTGCTGGATCTCACGGAGCTGGGAGCGGTGATGCGTGGCATTCTGGAGAAATCCTACATTTGCCAGTTTTGAGATGGATCGATGTGCCACTGGTAGTCAAGTAAACTTACGTGTCGGGCTTCCGAGAAAAGAGCCATTGTAAACATAAACAAAAAGGAGATTCAATTTATAAACGAGAGCTTCTAAAAATCAAAGAACACACATAAGGCCTGGGAATTGATTACAGCTGATCAGTTGATGTTCAGGTGATTGTGATAAAATGTGTACCGAGACAGATAAAAGTTCACTTCATCCTATTGTAAGGCAATTAAAGCGCCCAAATAGTGAATTATTTGGTCATATGAGTTTCATTTCTTGTAAAAAAGATCAATAATTATTTTCTATTAATAGCTAAGTTCTTCAAGTAGGAGAAATGTGGTAGAATGCAATATAAAACGCTCGAAAGAATCTGGTGAAAAAGATATACTACTTTCAAATAATAGGAAAATTATTTTTTGACGCTGTAGTAGGATTTAATTTAAAATTTTTAAAAGGGATGAAATGTTAGGTAGTTATAATAAAGACGACGATTCAAAATTTGTCAAGAAATTTGATGGAAAAGTCGTCAATATCTGTTAATAGTTAAGTTAATTCTTCGCATAAAATAGGTCCTAATTATACAAAAAATTGCACATAAAGTGAGCATATCAGGTATGCATATAAGTTCTGTCCGAATAGAAGGTATCAGTCCGAGTATTGAGGTGTTTTCACACACCCATTTCCAAGTTTAAGAACATTTTCATTAAATTTTTTAATATATTCTTTTCTTGAACCCACAAAGCATTAGTCACTTTAAATGACTCTATGGTATTTTATGTTAACAGAGATTTAATCAAGCAAATTGGAATATTATTGTTCTGTGAAACAATACATGATCCGTTCAAGTGCATTTAAGCTTAAGAATAATGTTCATTGTCATTACACTTTTTAAAAATCTCATGTAGGAGTCGGTTTTACTTTTAATAACCTAATTTATCAAGTGAATATAGTAAGAGCATAGTCGGATACACAATTACCAGCCAATTCCGTTTTCCAATAAGAACTTTGGATCCAAATCTTAATAAAGAAACACCTACCCACTTTCCCATGGACCAAATACAACTGATTATCGATTTTCGATAAGTTGACACGGCCGAAACTACTGGCTTCTAACCTTCTTCAATTCGATGAGGGTTGTTAGTTTCTTAGCAATGCCCGGAGTTCCAAAAACCAGGCTACCCCCTCTATCGATTGTGAAGGTCACGCCAGTGACAACAGCCAACCACAACACCGACACCGTCTGTTTACCTCACGTTCTCTCCTCGCATAAACACGTCTGCATAAAAGGCCCCTCTGTTGCCCTGTAACAGACCATTACAGCACACACACACAAACACAATGAGACCACCACCAGCAGGGGGATTTCTAGCCCTTCTCCTCCTCCTCTCCACACCCTCTGTCACCTTGGCGACTGTAAACATGGCTTCCTGTGAAGCCGTGCCCAATCCCAGCCGTCTGGACTGTCACCCAGAACCCGGTGCCACCGAAGCTGAATGTCTCCGCCGCAACTGCTGTTGGAGTCTGGTGGACGAAGATCGGACAATCGCCTGCTACTTCCCTGACGACTATCCCACCTATGTACCGTCGAAGGAAGTTCTTCGCTCCGCCTGTTCCGTCTCTGTCGTCGCAAAGCGCTCGCCCGGTGCCTTCTCGGTCTTTCCCGACCCTGTTGATGAGGTGAAGATGTCTGCTCAGTTCGAGACTCAAACCCGAGTGAGGATCAGGATCACCGACACGAAGAAGGACCGCTGGGAACCTGATGTAGGCCTGGCTCCTCCCGATCCCGTCTGTCCCAACGACATGAAGTACACCGTTGGAATTCACGTCGGCCGTCTGGGTTTCTCAGTCTATCGAGAGGGGGAGAAGGAGCCCCTTGTCTCCTCCGGGGGTCTGATGGCGAGTGCCTTTGTCTACTCCGACCAGTTCCTCCAAATGGCCTTCCAGGTCAAGGCCATCCACGGTTATGGATTGGGTGAGAGGGAGGACACATTTCCTCTTGTGTTACACGAGTGGAAACGCATGGCCTTCTGGGCTCGGGACGATGTGCCTCGACGCGACACGAATCTCTACGGCACTCACCCCTTCTTCATGGGTCTTTCGCCCGATGGAACAGCCTTCGGAATGTTCTTCCTCAACAGCAACGCAATGGAGATCACGAAGCAGCCACTCCCCTCGTTAACCTACCGTACCACTGGGGGTATTCTTGATTTCTTTGTCTTTGTTGGACCAACACCCAATGACGTTGTCGCTCAATACTACCAGCTGATTGGTCATCCGCCAATGCCTCCCTATTGGGCACTCGGCTTCCAGCTCTGTCGCTACGGTTACACCGGTGTGGAGGAGGTTCGTGAGACAGTGGAAAGAAACCGAAAGGCTGGGATACCCCAGGATGTGCAATGGATGGACATCGAGTACATGGACAGGTACAGGGACTGGACCCTCTCCAAGACCAAAGAGTACGAGGGACTCACGAGCCTCTTCAACGAGGAACTGCCCAAGAAGTACGGCATAAGGAATGTCCTCATCATCGATGCAGCCATCCCCAGTCCAGCTGGAGACGACTACAAGCCCTACAAGACAGGTCTAGTGCGGGGAGTTTTCGTCAACGACAGCAGAACGGGGAAACCACTGCGAGGAATCGTCTGGCCGGGGGATACCGTCTTTCCCGACTTCACCAAGAACGAGACCATCGAATGGTGGTACGACAACGCGAAGGAGCTCCACGAAAAACTGCACTATGACGGCATCTGGATCGACATGGACGAGCCCGCCAACTTCGTAGACGGCTGCGACGGGGGATGTGATCCTAACAGCAGGCTCGATCACCCGCCCTACACCCCCTGGGTGTCTGGTGGGAGTCTGTCCTTCAAAACCATCTGCCCCTCAGCCCTCCACGACAAGGGCGTGCCGCACTACAACATCCACAACATCTACGGCCACACAGAGGCTATGGCCACTCGCATCGCTATGGACCGTCTTTTCCCCGGCAAGAAGCACCTCATCGTCACCCGCTCCTCCTTCGCCGGCACTGGCAAGTACGCCTCGCACTGGTCTGGCGACGTTGTCTCCTCCTGGGCTGAAATGGCCGAGACCATCCCCCAGATGATCAACTTCAACATGTACGGCATGCCTTTCTTCGGCGCAGACATCTGCGGCTTCATGGGCAACACAACAGAGGAGCTTTGTGTCCGATGGAGCCAGTTGGGCGCCTTCTACCCCTTCTCGCGCAACCACAACACCCTCGGGGCGAGACTTCAAGACCCCGCGGTCTGGTCAGAGCCCGCTCAAAAGGCCATCTCTCGTGCCCTCAACATGAGGTACCAGCTGCTGCCGTACCTCTACAACCTCCTCTACGAGTCGAGCAAATTCGGCAAGATGACGGCCAAGGCCCTGGCCTTTGACTATCCAGCCGACTTGGCCACGCATCACATTGACAAGCAGTTCCTGTTGGGATCTTGCCTCCTGGTAGCACCGGTTATGGCAGAGGGAATGCGGTTCATTCCACTCTACCTGCCCAAGGGGGAATGGGTTGAATTCGCCGATCTGAAGCGCTACAAGTCGCCAGGAAGGTTCTACCCGGTCTCCGCACCACTGGATAAGATTCCTGTCTTCTACAAAGCCGGCTGTGTCTTCCCTATGCATCCTGAGGGCGCGATGAACACAGTTGAGGCCAGGAAGATGGGTATTGGGATCACTGTGGTGCTCTTAAACGGAACCGCCAGTGGGAACATGATTTGGGACGATGGAGTGACGGAGAATGGACAGATGCTGAGCATTAGCTTCGAGGCCTCGGAGCACAAACTGACCGCCTCTGCTAACATTCGCAAAGGGGAACGCGACGGTCTCATAGGCGCGGTGCCACTAGCCTTTGTTCGGGTCATCGGCGTCAGCCAGAAGCCTTCCATGGTCAAGATAGACGACAAACAACTCGACTTTGTGTACGAGGGCGAGACACTTACCGTGGACAAACTGAAGGGACGCGTTGACCTCAAGGAATCCTGGAACTTCATTTGGAATTAATCACCGATTCCACAATCAATTAATAAACAAATACATTTAACATACCCCCTTTGTAGTATTTCCCATAGGGAATAAAGGCAAAAAGGGTTAATTCATGCGAAACATTTTATTGAAATGCGTTGTATACTAGGTTAAAAAGGTCAACCCTTGAGTGAGCTCAAACCAGCGCGCATTATTTCATCAACAAGCAAGAGGTTGGTAGCGATAACAGCACTAAGGGGAAAAAAGGAATAATTAAGCTCCTACATTAACAAAAGGAAACTTTAAGAACATGCGGCAACTTACGCAGATCCAACCATCTGTTTCTTGACGTTAAAGTTGTCCAGAATGCCAGAGGCAGCAGGTTCAGTGACTTCACCAGTGGCCAAGTCGAGACCAACAAGTTGACGAGGGGTTCCCTTGCGCTTCTCAACCTGAGCAGCCTCCTCAAGCAGCTTGACGATGGTTTCCTGGGGATCGTGTCCAGAATTGGCAGCCAAGACCTTCGGAATCACCAGCATGGCATCAGCAAATGCTCGAACACCCAAACGAGCACGTCCTTTGACAGTCTCCTCAAACGTCTTGAGGGCTCGGTGGGCCACAACTTCGAAAGCACCAGCACCAGGCACAACACAACCGTCATCAAAGGTGTTCTTCGCCGCTCGGAGACCGTCTTTCAGAGCGTCCTTGATCTGCGTGATTGTGTACTTATTCGGGCCGCGGATAAGCATTGTCACCGACTGTGGGTTTTTGCATTCCTCCACAAAGGTGAACTTATCTTCGCCCAAAACGTACTCGTAAACCAAACCAGCCTGACCCAAGCAGTCGGGAGTTAGATCGTTGAGCGAATTGACGGCATAGCCACCACAGGCCAAAGCCAAACGCTCCATGTTGCGGCGTTTGGCACGACGAAGAGCGAGAATGCCTTCACGAGCGAGAGCATCGAGAGAGATGGGGTCAATGCCCTTCTGGTTCATTACAACGAATCCGGGCTTCGTGTCGCCTTTGCCTGCGGCGGTGTCGCACACCTTTCGTTTCAAGTCAATGATGGCTTGCACACGCTTATCAATGAACTCGCGTTCAGCTTTCACCAGCTTATCACGCTCCTCAGCAGACTTGTAGAAGAAACCTGAATTGATTTCACTACAGAGATGGGGATTTAGAGTCAAAATTGAGCAACCTACGTCTTCTCGTATTCCAGAGAGACATTGCAGGTCAAGATGTAGGCGTTTGTTACGCGCTTAGGCATATCGGGATGTCTACCACCGTGATCGAGTACGAGACCCTTAATTAGCGTGGTATCCATGTCTGTCTTGTGGCACATTTCCATAATCTCAACTCGGTGTAGGTCAATATCCTCACTCTGTTGTCTAACAGCGAGGACAGCATCAACAACGGGTTCAACCAGATGAGTGGCCAAATCGGGATGAAGCTTAGTGCGTAGGGAAGTGCCAACAACTGAGAGAAGAATGTCCCTCTCGGGCATGTCGGTGTTGACCGGAATTTTGCACTCGTTCAAAATCTCGAGACACTTCTCCCTGGCGAGGTCGAAGCCTTCGGTCACAAGACGTGGGTGGAGTCCTTCAGAAATTAACTGCTCAGCTTGTTTCAGCAGCTCGGATATCAGAATGACGACCGATGTAGTACCATCACCGGTGATGTCATCCTGAGATGTGGCTACGCGTGCAATCAGGCTTGCGGTCGGGTGTTGTATTTGCTAAAAAAAGCTGGATCTAAGTATATAAACTTACCATTTCATGAAGGAGAACGTTTCCATCCTTGGTAATTTTGATATCACCAGCGCCTGAAACAAGCCTACGATGTCAGAATTGAAGCAGATATCTTACATTTTCATTGTACCCTTGGGGCCAAGATTCGTTTTCAGGACCTCGAATAGTCCTCGAGCGGCACTGACATTTATTCTAAAAGCATTTTGAGCTTTGGCAAACTCGGCTTTTGGGTTCAACAATGAAATAGAAGCCATATCTCAGGAGCACAGTAAGCAATGCGCAAACAACAAGGCTACTCTGGCACACAGTTGTGACTACGAACTCCGTTTTCCAATTGGGTATTGAACATAACCTTCAATTATTGCAGCAATTTGATTGGATGAAAATCTTGGTCGTGTAGATAGACAGCCCCGAAGCGTGCCTAGTTACTTTAAAAATGCACATTCCAGAATTTCGTGAGAGAGTACATTTTAGAATTTTTCAAGTTGGTAGTCCTTTCTGATTAAACCAAGTGTTTTAGCAGTGTGACCGGACTAGATCAAACGCAAATAGTTGTGACGCTAAAGTAACCTATTTGTAACTTTTGAGGTTGATATTAAGCTTATGACCCGTATAAAAAATTTTATAGTTAATTCTTCTCCATTATCGAACTTCAGTATTTACCACTTTAATACGTTCTTTCTATCTTAAATCCGCCTAAGGAATTATTAACAGTGTTTTTTTCACACTAAAGTTAGGGAATTATTAATGAAGAGGTTCTTGGTGAATGGACAGTTACGGACCAGAAGTTAAACATCACATCCTCTTACCTACCGTGGTAGTGATACAATTAGGCATCCGATTTCATTAGCAGTTGTGAAAATCAAGATTATTTTAATGCGTCGAAAATAGAGTTTGCTAATATCAGGGCACAATGATGATTGTTCATGAAATGAGGCTTGGTTTTATTGATTTTTTGATGTCTTTAGAAACCTCAGCTTAAAGCGTTGTTACTGATGCTTTAAATGGTTAGCACTTATACATCACCGTCTATCTTGTCGAAGTGTAAACAAGTTAGCTAATGTTACCTCAATCGATGATCCATTCGTTTTTTTCATTGTATATGCCTCAAAGGTAACGTGACATTTGGTTTTAGGGTATTTGCTATCGATCTGTAAAATCTTAAAGTTGGGTCCGTTTAATGATTAATTGATTTGACGACTGGCTTATTCCTTACGAAATTTTTTTTGTGGTTTTTGTGGGAAAATCTTGAAAAGCATTCAAATACTCAACATTTTCTTACTTGAAGTGAATAGGAATTTTTGGCTTCCACTTTATTATTTAGATTTCTACTAGACATATAACAGACAATGTACTAGAGCCACGGCCCTGCTTTGAGAGCTTGTTTAGCAGACGTCAAATGAGACACTGAAATCAGCTATTCAGCACTAGTAGCGCATTTTTTAAACATATTGCTATTGGCTTGGATTCAGCAACTTTTAACTAGTTATAAAATGCACGAATTTATCGTTCCTTTGAGCACCAAGTAATCTCTGTTGCGATAATGCACTGAGAAAAGAAGGCAACATTGATCAGTGGCTAAAATGATCGCTCCCGAGGAGTCACGATGCTATAAAGTGCGATCAAAAGATACAGGGTCACAAAATGCGTAGTATCCATACAACGGTAATTTTAATCTAAAGCTGCTACATGCCCCACCATAAAAGCAATGAAAAATTAACTATGTTTTACGCAAAAGCGCGTTCTAGAGTGCGAGGTAACACATCCGAAACAGACGAGACGGCTCTAAATAACAACTTCAAAAAATAAAAGTCTGCGTTTTTTGATGTTCAAGCAGAGCTGCATTGTGTAACGTCATCTATCTGGCTCCTCATCAACTCATAATCTGACTATCAAGTGAAAATATAACTGAACGTGGGTATGAAAAGTTAAATAAAGACAGTTCGACCGGAAAATGACAAAGTGACGGATAAAAGCCCTGTAGAGAAATAGTTTAGACTAATGAACTACTGAACGGGTCGACTGATTTGAATAAATTACCTAACAAATTATAACTAAATAAATAGTGTAAAAAGTTTATTTTAAAAATGATTAAATATACTTACAATTAGCTGCGTTATTTAAAGTGTAAAATGAATAAATGACTATTATACACTTAAGCTTGTTTGTGCGTTTCAGTAGACTGCTCAACGACCTACAACCGCTGCAATTAAATAGGCCTTGGTTGCCTTTTTGGACATTTTGTGGTTATGGGTGTTGACTTTTGATTGATAACATAATATGAACATTCCTGGTGGAAATCCCTGGGGTCCGCGACAAAGCGGCAACCCTTTCCTTGCTGGCACTCGGCCTGCCATTGCTGACTTGGCTATGGCAGCCCTAAAGGAACGAGATGAAAAGCGTCGTAGGAGGATATGTCCACAGTTCAACCCAAATCGGTCGCTGTTTCTTTTATCAAAGAGGAATCCTATCCGCCGCTACTGTTTGATGATCGTCGATGCAAAGTATCTTTTATATTCACAATTGCCTTTTATACATCATTTTATAAAGTTTATACATACCATTCTTTTGAATTCCCTGTACTTTAATGTTTTTTTATTTTAAATATTTTTCTACCTTTTATGAGTAGATCTAACTTCAATAATTTTTCGCAATAGTATTACATAACAATCTCAATCAATACACTTTCTACCTGAAATTTCTGCGTTTTATTTTTCTCATTTTGAGTTTAATTGGCGTTGTTATTAAGCTTGTTTCCTCATCAAAATGCTTCAACTCTAGTAATCTATTAAGCTCTGCCCTTATCACGATTTTATGAGGGTTTTTTGGGCATAGTGTCCTATTTCGGACATAACATAAATCAAATTTTTATCTAGAAGTTTCCTGATTATTTTTTAAATTGACATACACAGCCCTAAGCTATCGATCACCTCGGTTTTATGACATCATTTATCCCCGGAATCGAGATTCCCTATTCTTTTATCAATAATTGGCGTTTCCAGAGTGAATTGTTGTTTCAACAAGACCCTAAATTCCATATAATCAGCCCGTTCGACAGTCAGGATGACGCTTTCCCCCCACCCCATCCAATCGATAGAGGCACCGCAAACGCACGCGCATCCAAGCGCTTTTGTCGAACCTCCACGCTTTGCTGCTGCTTGTGTGTTTGTGCCTGCGGTAGCATCCGTGCACCTTGTTGTGTTGCGAAGTGGGCATTCTGTGACGCATGGACCGACCACCCCACAAATAGGCACCATTTTTTATTTCAATCTTCTCCCCTCATCCTCCTCCTCCCTCACTTGCTTTGTCGCTTTCTTTTGGCCTTCGCACCAAAATATTTCCGAACATTTCTTAAAATATGAATTGGAGGAAAGACTGGTGTAATTTCTATAGGCCTGTTGGGTTTCTGGACAGTTGTAGGATTGATGGCATACCTTGACCTTTAATAGGGCAGATGACCATTCGGAATTTTTTACTTCAACTAAAATCGTCAGAAGAGTTTCTCGTCAAACTAGAAATATGGTCTTACCAGAAAGCAGAATTTCGCATTAACATTTTTTCACTACTTTGCAAAAGACATAAAATTCAGTTGCTTCAACTAATTTTTTGTATTAGAATAGCTGGAAATATTCTTTCATAAAACCACTTTTAAAATGTTCATTAACTGCTGAAAATTCCATGAATTTCAAACAATTAATGGTAGAATGCTCCTTTCTAGAATCTAAACGTTATTTTGATAGAAAGTTTGCGTCTCCTGACCGTCATTTATGAGTTAAAGTTCGAGAATCTTGGAGTTTTGAAGGTTCTACATTGTTTTCAGCTTATAAAAAACTTTTTAATGCCCTTATTATTGGATCAAACTACTTGATATGTGATAAGCTCATAATAAGTTGTGTGTAGCCTTGAAAAAATCATTCTTCGATATAATCGAATAAGATTTGATGATTTTTCCTTAACCACTGGCTGGCAGGCCGTTTGAATTCTTCATCCTGGCGACAATCTTGGCCAACTGCATTGCCCTGGCGATTAATCATCCATATCCCATGGGCGACTACAACGCCACCAATGTCGCTCTGGTACGTTCCTTCCCCACGCCTCGCCCACCCTCCTACCTACTGTGGGAATTCTTCAGTTAAATATAAAACCGAGATCAATAGTTAGGATCTACGAAACCTAATTGTTCTTGCCCACAACCTCTTTGAATGCAGGAGAAGACAGAACTGGTCTTCCTCATCATCTTCACCACCGAGGCAGTCTTGAAGATCATCGCCTACGGCTTCGTCCTTCACCCCGACGCATATCTACGGAACTTCTGGAACGTTCTCGACTTCTCCATCGTGGTAATTGGGTGAGTTGTCCTCCGTACTGTCTTCTAGACAAAGGGCATTGTAGTTTAATCGTGTCCCTTTGTCCTAGACTGGGATCAAAGTGTCTGGAGAACACCAAACTCGACGTAAAGTCTCTACGGGCCTTCCGTGTCCTACGACCACTGCGTTTGGTCTCTGGTCTTCCAAGTAAGCTCTCAAATCATTCCTGAACGTCTCCAGATATGATGGAAATGACTGCGGTAACCCTCATATCCTCTGCTAGGCCTTCAGGTGGTGTTGAACTCGATCGTGACCGCGATGGTCCCGCTGTTCCACATCTTCCTTCTGGTCATATTTCTCATCACCATCTATGCCATCATCGGGTTGGAGCTGTTCCAGAGCAAACTTCACGCCACATGCTACCTCGTCAAAGAAAACACTACTTGTGAGCTTCTTTCTCATACCTATCATACAGACGAGTATAGAGTTTCATATTAGTCAAGATTTGAATGAGAAAGTCGTTGAGAAGTTGATCTTAGGTAAGTGAGGACTCTAAGTTTGTAATTCCACGATGAGGTGCTCATTATACGGGGATTGGACAAAATAGTGGAAACACTTTGAAAAATCAATAATTAAAGCCTCAATTCCCCGAAGTATTGGTTCTTTCAAATTGTGAATTGTTTACAAGGAAATCGCGGTTCTTTCAGAGAGGATGGAGTTGGCGGAAATCGACCATAAGCGCTCCCCACTAATGAGGTTGAGGTGGTCTCGGGATTGGTGGTGGTGGTGGTGACCAGATGAGGTGCTCAATTTCACTAGGGTGTTCCTTCTCGTGTCACCATTTTTTAACAATTCTAGCTGTATGAATTGGTGCATTGCCATCATCGTGGAAGATGGCAGCGTTCCTATCCGCAAACAGTTCTCGACAAACTCTAAGATGAACTTGGTTGCCAAAACATTCCTTCTTCTTCCATGAAGGCAGGATATCAATTTTTCAAAATATTTTTAAAAACCATTTTTTAAATAAACATAAAATAACAAAAATGGTAAATAAAACATTAAAATATGTGTATTTTTGCATATTTATAACATGTATGAAAGATTATGCAGCCAAAACCTTGGGTGTTTCCACTATTTTGTCCGAGTAAACCGCTAAATTGAGATGCATTCGAAATATCGATATCGTCGGCGAATACCAAATCGATTAGATAGGCATCGCCGAAGATGGCTTGACCGGTGAGTGTGTTTCCACCCTCTGGAGGCACCATAACAACCACCCACAGCTGGCGAAGCTGTGTCGCAGCTTGAAGTAAGTGACTTTTGCACCTTTCAGTCGGGTTGCGGGACCTCTCCGAGGCCTGTCCGAACGTCACTTCGGGCAGTGGCTGCTCCGTCTCACCCGCTAACCTCGTCTGTGCGTCCATCGGTAGCCTTGGTGCCACTGCTACACCTCTGTGTGCATGCATGACTAGTTGAATTGATGCATCTTTAGAATACGTATATTTACTCGCGGTGTTATTGTTACCTGCATGGTTAGTGGTAACCGAAATTTTAACATATGGAATGGCCGGATAGCTTGTAGGCATCACGTCGTCTGAATGGTATTTTACAAGTTACATCGTCACTGTCACTTATTTATCGTTCGTTGATGTTCAATATGCCCATGAAACCTGATCGACGGATTTACAACCATCTAGTGTGTGCATTCGTTCATGGGTTTCCCCCTCCCTTCTCCTCTTCCACCCCCCCTCCTCTATCTATCGATTTTCTGTCTTCCTGACAGACATCATGATGGATAACCCACGACCCTGCTCGAACAGCTCCTACACAATGGCCTTTAACTGCTCGGAGATCGGACCCAATTACGTGTGTCGCGATCTGCCACCCGAGCTGGGTGAACGCTACCCCGGACCCGAAGACGGATTGGTCAACTTTGACAACTTCCTCTATGCCATGCTCACCGTCTTTGTCTGCGTCACTATGGAGGGCTGGACCACCGTCGGATACTATGTCAGTGCTCTGTTCTCAATTGGGCATAACTGCGCTAGTTTTGAGCCAAATCGGGCATTCATTTTCACACAGATCTAGGAAGGCTTAGACCTAATTTAAGCGCGAACTTTTCTTCAATCAGATATCAGCAGCGGTGGGACACTGGTGGCCCTGGATCTACTTCGTCAGTCTCATCCTCCTTGGCTCCTTCTTCGTCATGAACCTCGTTCTCGGTGTTCTGAGTGGGTGAGTCACCGATATCCATGCGATTGGCTCCTCTTCCATTAACCAATCAGAGTTGAGATAATCCCCTCCCCCTTGCAGAGAGTTCACTAAGGAGAAGGACAAAACTGACCGAAAGGAGTTGTTCCGGAAGGAACGCCAGCAGAAACGTGAACAACAGGACTATGAGAACTACAGGGAGTGGATCGAAATCGCCGGTACGATTCCAATACTTTTATTTGAAAAAAAATGATCTAAATATAATAGATTTGTCTAGAATAAATCCTAATTAAAGAGGCTGTAACATTTTAATTCTAAATAATTTTTTTTTTGATTTTAGAGGAGCTATCAGAAACGGAGGGTGACGTGAAGAGTAACAAGGAACTCGAAGCAGGTAAAATGGAATTCGAAATCGCCGAATATTTTATCCCGCATGACGGCTTGTTAAAAAAAAACAATTTTGCTGCTCCTAAACTCTTTTTAACCGTTCAGAAGAGGTCGTGAATACCATTCGTGAGTCGAATACCCTCCCAAAACATTGATGGTTCCCCCTTGGTTTCCACGTGCCGAAATGCCGTGAATTTTGGCATGAGACAGAAATAGCGCGGATTAAGGCGTCGTCCACCCCGAAAATGGGTGTTTTGGTGGAGCTGGAATGATGTTGGCGAGAGCATGCATGTTGTGGTGTCGCGTTTCTTTGCTGATTGGTTTGTTTGTTTGTTTAAATCCTCCGCTCGAATGCGCGCAGTTCAAATTTCGAGAGAAATGAGGCAAAAGGCACGAGAAGGGAGTGTATATTTATCCTACTGTCTGGTCCTAAGGAATGCATCGCATCTGGTTTTTGCAACGGACCTAGTGAATTGCGCACAAGGGACTTGTGAAAGGACCCCAAGCAGGTTCCCTAGGTTGGAATAATAACAAGCTCATTAATTGCCGACAACTCCGATTCAACTGAGAAAGCAGGATAAGCTTCCTCAAGAGGGAGCAAACTACTCTAGATGAATGGTATACTTGCATTTTTTGGTGAATACAGGTAGAGCCGAACATTCCAATTTATTTATATTTTAAATAGATGCATTTTTGGTAAAAATTAGGTCTAATGGACGGTGAAATTGTGGAGGACCAAGAGGCAATAGCTGAGCCCACCACTCGCTCCAAGTGCTACGAGGGAATGCGGTGAGTTCCGCCCCCCCCCCACCAATCAATAAAATGGGAGCTCTTATTTCGCTCCTATCACTGTTTATCGAGTTTAAAAGTAGGCAAAGTTCTCCTTAAGGGTCCTCGTTTGACTGCCTTGGCAATGAAGTGCATTTCCCATCCTTGACCCGCCATTAACGTTACCACCACTGCCAAACTGCGTTCGGGGTCAAAGAAGTCGATAGCGACCTTCTCTTTGCTAAAGGCAGCTTAGAGGCCCAAGTTATGGCTATGGTTGAGGTGTTATCTACCGCCAAGGTCGAGCCTCATTCAACGCCATACCTTCACAGAACCAAGTTCCAAGTTTTATCGGAAGCGTCAAGCATCACTGATACACTGTTTGAATAAAAGTGCATTTAAAATGTCCCCAATTTACAAAGTTAGGAGCTTTGAATTCAGGTTATTCAGGAAGCATAAATGCTCGAATTTCGAAGTGACTTTAATCAAATAATGAGTCACTGAATGCAAGTGACTAATTGTTTTTTTCCAAACCGCTTGAAAAGATGAGCCTTGATGAGTCATTTATATTTTAAAATAACAAGAATCGGATAAACCGCGTTTCTAATCCTTTTTTATGAAAAAAAGAGATTGAGAGCCAGAAGAAAAGCCTTTAACCCAAAAGGTGACTATTGGTTGTATTTATCATATGAAAATTAGAAATACTTTTCAAATTATTTATATACTAAAGTTAATAAGAATTATCGAGGGAAAACGAGTTTAAGAAAATTGAAGAGCCTTCATTTTCAATCCACTAAATGACTCGTTTTGCTGAGTCATTTAAATTTTGGGAAAATAGGATTAATTTTGCATATTTTAATTAATTTTAAGGAAAAATGATCATGGGAAATGCAATGATCTTTTACTACTTATTTTTACGACAAATAAATATACATTTTTTAACAATCATGGCCTAAATGATAGAGAAAATGAAGCATGAATGAGACATTTTTGAAATTCGGCTCAGTCAACAATCTTAAAGTTCCTTGCAATTTTCAACTAAAAACCTTTGCTGAAGCCGTGATCTAGCGGCCTCTTTATTTCATTTTTTATTTCTCAAGAAAACAATGAACTTTGCTGAGTCATGTCTATTTTTAAAATAAGCGGACTTAAATATTTTTTACTAATCCATTTTAGAGGGAAAATGATACACTTCGCAATGTCATTTATATTTAAATATAACTAGAACGAGATATTTTTGGTTTATAATAATTTTCCAGAAACGAAACCTTGAAGAGCCTTTTTCACCATCCTCTAACTAAATTCATCATCGGATTTCATACGGAATTTAATTTTTAATCGATCGTGGCTTACATATTTGAAAAATGAATCATTGTTTTACTAAAATACCATGAATGGCAATTTTATCAACCAGTTTTGTCAACAATTGCTTCATTTCTTTTTCCCTTCGCATGAAACGGATAAGCTTTGCCGAGTCATTTATGTTCTGAAAATTGTTTGAATCAAGTATTTTGTATTTTAAGTGCTTTTTCTAGAAAAAGTTAGTTTAAGAGCCTTCTTTAACCTGTCTGAGTCTATTTCAAATTGTCTAAATGTTGGAAAAATGGGTCGTTTTTTTCTGGATGATTAAGTAATAATTTTTTCATTTTGCAGGGAAAAATGAACATAAATGAGCTACGTATATCTTAAAAAATCACCAGAATTAATTATATTCTATTTTATTCAATTTTATGAAAAAAGAGCTTGATTGTTTTTAAAGGCCCCCTTTTACCATCCTCCAAATGAACAGTTTTTCGTGTAAAAAAATTACTTGGTGAGGTGTCATGAATTATTTATGATTTAAAATTCAAAAATTCCTTATTATTTTCTTAAAATTATAAACTTGAAAAATAAAATAACCATCGTTCACCATCCTCTATCTTAGTTCGTCACGAAAATCCATTTTCTTGAAATATAGCGGACAATCTCTTCTATGTTTTTTTCTCTTTTAGATGAGAAAGATGAGTTTTTCTACGTGATTTTACCTTTGAAACCAGTAGAAACCGGTATCTACTTAAGTATCTTATTCATCTTAAGGCTTGAAGAGCCATCTTTAAGCATCCACTAAGTTACTAGTTGTTTATAATAATAATTAGGGAATAGATTCAATAATTAGCTAAAATCCAATTAAATAGGCCTATTATCAAATAATTCACGTAAATAATGTCTTTTATTATAAACAGCTCTTTGCTTTTACGAGGAACTTCACTAAAACGAGCGAATCATGGTCTATTTTTTATTATTTTTATTTTAGAAAACTGACTTTGTGTAATTTCATAATTTTTTTCAATTTTGTTTAAGAATTTAGAAAATCTAATCATTAGTTGGTAAAAATAGCAAAAATTACGCATTATTGAAGGCAGTTTTGGCAATCATCTCTTGTTTTAAAAGCGTTTTACTTATGTCAGGAACTGGTGGTGTTTTTATCTTCCAATTTTTAATTTAGACGCCTGAAAAAGTTCCGCAAGCGTCTTCGTCGAGTCATCGCAGCCTTTGTGAAAAGTCGCCAGTTCTTCGCTCTCATCCTCACCTTTGTTTTGCTCAACACAATCGTCCTTGTCACCGAACACCACAACCAACCCATGTGGCTCAATCAATTTCAAAGTCGGCTTTTTATATCCCAACCCTAAACTGCTTATATATCCCTCAGTAGTATAATGAGGACTTCATTCTTTTCAGACTTCGCGAATGTCCTCTTCGTGAGTCTCTTCACCCTGGAGATGATAGTCAAGATGTCGGCGTACGGAATCCAAGACTACTTCTCGACTCTCTTCAATCGATATGACTTCATCGTCGTGGTCGCATCGATTCTGGAGATCATCCTCACCTACTTGGGAATTATCGATCCGATGGGACTCTCCGTGTTGCGTTGTGCACGTCTGCTGCGGATCTTCAAAATCACCCAGTAAGAAAACGCGTCCATTGATTTGCCTTGGTTAACCAATCAGCGTGGAAAATAATTCCTGTGAGAGTGTTGATTGGCTGTTAGCAGTGTGTACGTGTGTACAAATGGGCAGCTGTTTATAGTGGGATCAGCTGTGCTGATTGGTTGGTAAATTGACTAATCACTGCATTCGCCTCTTGCGAAATTTATCTCCGGTATTTAAGAAATGAAATTCGGATCCTAATTCGCGTTGATTGCAAACTACGATATTAAAACAATTATTCGATACCGAGTTAATGCCTTATTAAGATTTTGTTTTAATTCATCGTTGTTGCCATAGATTCGACTTTTAGTGGCGTCCTAGGATTATAAAACACATTTTGAAAAGAAATCAAAATAATTTATAGATCTGATTATTAAAAATATTGATAAATAATGGCTTTCGCTAATTTTCATAATAATGAAGATGTGATTTAAAGAGGAAAATATTTAGTGGCCAAAAAATTTTGTGGAAAAGGATCATATTTAAATAGAGTAAGATGCAGAGACCCTCAGTTTTGAAGGTAATCGTTTTTGCATTTACCGAAGCTTAAAACCGTTTCCTAATGCTGGCCCGAGAGTTTCGTGCGTTGGAGTACCGATTTTTACTGGATCTGTGTGGTGATTGGACAGACAACTCCTAGTCAATAAGAACCCGCTGGCAGTTATTGATTTTTCGATTTTTTGTCTGCTCACAGCTACTGGGCGGGCTTGCGGGGGCTGGTGAACCGTCTGCTGAAATCTATCAAGTCGGTCGCCGGTCTACTGCTCCTGCTCTTCCTCTTCATCCTCATTTGCTCCCTCCTCGGCATGCAATGGTTCGGCGGCACTTTCAACTTCCTCAACACCGACAAGCCGCGCAGTCACTTCGATGGCATTGCCCAGTCCATGATCACCGTCTTTCAGGTTCGTCCCGTCTTCTCCCACTTAAAGCATCGTTGGTTCATCTCAACGTGGTTAGTGGACGGGGCAGTTGTGAGGCCCCTCATTTTATTAAGCTTCTCCGTCCCTAAAAGACACCAGTTCACACATCCACTCTTTTACCTCAATCACCACCTCGTCCATTCCTGTTTGTCGTCATCTCTTGCAGATGATGACAGGTGAAGACTGGAACACGGTGATGTACAACGGTATGCGCGCCTACAAGTCCGAGGGTCCCTGGTTCGCTCTCGTAGTCATCTACTTCATCATCGTCTTCGTCGTTGGAAACTGTGAGTTGTGCTATTGATTTTTATCCGGTCATTCCATAAGTCATGTCAGCATTTCGAATAAATAAGCCAGTTGACTCGGCTGGGTTCTTGATTTAATGACCTCACCTGCTGGGTCGTCCTCACCTTAGACATCCTCCTGAACGTCTTCCTGGCTATCGCTGTGGACAATCTGAGTGACGAGGACGATGATGAAGACGAGAACGAGTTGGATGATGACGACGACGACCGTCCAGGCTCTGCAGCCGCCAAGAAAGCCGCTGAGGCGTGAGTAAAACCCCCTCCCCTCTCTCAATTCGTGTGTGTCGTAACGTCCTTATTGTTGTCGTGTTAAGCGCTGCTAACGCAAAGGGTCCTCTGGACAGTGAGTTCTTGCACCTTGCATGCACAGTGTCCAACTACTTATTTCGATTCAGTAGCACTGCGTTCTTCTGTGTAGCCTACATGGAGATGAACTATGAGGAAGTCTTTGCGGAGGAAGAGGAACCGGAAGATGGAAACGCGGCTTCGAAGATGGAGCAGGCGGGTCTGAACACCTCGAACCCACAAACTATTCCTCCCTACTCGGCGTTCTTCATCTTCGATCCGACAAACAAGTCAGGCTTAAGACCCTAGTACCCCGATTCTGATCGCAGTGGTAACTGTTGGCTTTCACTTTCCACAGGTTCCGCATCTTCTGCCACAACATCGTCTCTTCTCCAATTTTCACGAACCTCGTTCTCGCCTGCATTTTGATTAGTTCGGCATTACTGTGCGCTGAGGATCCGTTGAACACTTACTCTCTAACCAATAGGGTAAGCTTCGAGTGTAGCGCGCTTGAATGCCACCTCTGTAGATCCTCAACTACTTCGATTACTTCTTCACGAGTGTCTTCACCATCGAGATCACGCTGAAGGTGAGTCGATTTTTGGAGGAGCTTATGCATTTGGTCGCCAGATGATCGCAGACGGATTCATCATGCACGAGGGAGCTTTCCTGCGTAGCATGTTCAATCTCCTCGATCTCATCGTCGTTTTCATCGCTCTCATCTCCTTCATGCTTGAGTAAGTTCCTCGATTCCTATTGATTTTTCTCGACCACAGAAATGAGGCAATATCCGCGGTGAAGATTCTTCGAGTGTTGCGTGTGCTTCGTCCACTGCGTGCTATCAACAGAGCCAAGGGGTTGAAGGTTCGTTGGAATGAGGGGAAAGGTTTAATATCCATTTGTTCTCTTTTGTTAGAACGTCGTGCAATGCGTGGTGACGGCGTTGAAGAGCATCGGTAACATCATGCTGGTGACTATCCTCATCGAATTCGTCTTTGCTGTCATTGGCGTGCAGTTATTCAAAGGAAAATACGTCAAATGCAACGACCCCTCCAAACTCACCGAACAGGAATGCAAGTAAGTTGAACATCTTTCCGACTAATGTACAATTTTTGCCTTAAATTTTGGGGAATTATTACCAGTGACGGAACTGAAGTAAAACCGTCTAAAACCTGACTTTCAGGGGTTTCTTCATCGAATACGAGCATGGACGACCAGCAGCTGTGGTGGAACGCGTGTGGACGCATTCAGAGTTGAATTTTGACAACGTCGCCAACGCGATGCTTACGCTCTTCGTTGTCCTCACCTTCGAAGGATGGCCACCGTAAATAAAATTGACATGTTTTTGAAAAGAATAGAGGGAAAGCATTAATTGTGGCTGTTGATGACAGGATTCTGTACGCCGGAATCGACTCGAATGAGGAGGACATGGGACCCCTGCAGGACCATCGGACGTACATCGCGTTGTACTTCGTGATCTATCTTATCGTCGCCTCCTTCTTCATGGTTAACATCTTCGTCGGTTTCGTTATCGTCACCTTCCAACGTGAAGGCGAACGCGAGTACAAGAACTGTGAGCTCAACAAAAACCAGGTCTGCTCCTCCACCCCTCCTCTACTTAAATCAAATTAGTAGCATGTATTTTAATGCAATATTTCCTTCTAGCGAAAGTGTATCGAGTATGCGCTGAAAGCTCGACCACGCCGAAGATACATCCCGAAGGGTCACCTTCAGTACAAAATATGGTCGATGGTGGTATCTCGGAAGATGGAAATTACCATTTTCACCTTCATCTTCATGAACACTGTCACACTCGCATGCAAGGTGCGTTAGGAGACCCGTAGAAGCTGTTTTGGGCAGCACATGCATAAAGTGAATCGAATATTTCCTCCACCCACCTAGCACGACCGGATGGACCCAACCATAAGCATGGTGTTGGACAACTTCAACTACTTCTTCACGGCCGTATTCACCGTCGAATTCATCCTCAAGCTCTCCGCTTTCAGTTTCCGGGTTAGCCAACGCTCCGATTTGGGAATTTTTTTTCAGTTTCTTGATAAATAAATAATCGAACTCGCGTGTTCCCCTTTCAGCACTACTTCGGGGACCCCTGGAACGTCATCGACTTCATTATTGTCCTTGGCAGTTACATTGACATCATTGTCAGTAAGGTGAGCTAAATTGACCTCCTGATTAGCTTATTTTAATAAAAATGAAACGATACTTAAATTAATAAATATTTAAATAAATAAAATGGTAGCAGATTTATTATTTATAGTAAATTAAATTCTTGCTTTTTCTTGGCACGAAATATTTTCTTAAATAGCCTTTGGGTAATTTGTTGAAATAAAAATTCTTTAAAGGAAAAAATGCCGCACACTGATCAAATCTTTCAAGAAAAATTCTCGATAGAAAATTTATATAAAATAATTTTTTGAAATTTATTAATGCTCCCTCGACGATGATAAGATTAGTGACGTTGGTAAAAAAATTATTGCTGGTCGAATCTTCGAATTGCTCCCAGGTACAAACTCATCAAATAATGGACAAGGTTTTTCACCGAGAAAAACAAATTCTTCTGAGACGGCAGCTGTTCAGTGATGCAGAATTTCGACTCATTGCAAATTCTCCCCCCGGGAGGCGTTTGGTTTCTTTTATTGGCGAAACCGGAGCAGCGTCGCTTTGAAGATCGGAATGCCCTTGCTAAGAGGGGTCCAGTTGACGTTTGGCGCTCCAGATGATATCCCAGAATGATTCACCGCGGCTGATGAGGCAGAGGCCTCAAAAAACCACCTTCTTCCACCCTTGAATGCCTCTCCAACTTCTCACGAAGCAGAAAACCAGGAAAAAACCCCCTGCACTTTACACTCAGTCGCCAAACTCACTTAACACGCTACTCTAGGTTGAAAACCCCTCAAACCGTTTTGTTTAAAACAGGGCTAGACCCATCCCTCCCCTCCCCTTACCTCAGTTAGAGGATCACTTTGATCTCCGCCGCAAGGAATTTAAAGTGTGGCCCCGTTGTCCGACATCGGATGGGGGGAGGGGAGGGGAGGGGGCGGATAACACGCCCGCGGTCCCTTTGAAATTTCGCAATAAACAGAGCCCCTTTTTGGACCCTGGCAGACATTGTGAGCTATGCTTGCCTTGTAACGAACTCGACCATCTTGCGTGTGTTTTACAGGCCAGCTCCGAGACGACACTGAAGTTCAACATCAACTTCTTCCGTCTCTTCCGTGTGATGCGCCTGGTGAAGTTGTTGAGCAAGGAGGAGTCCATTCGAAAGCTCCTCTGGACGTTCATCAAGTCACTACAGGTGAGTTTCCGCTCATTAATCCGGCCGGGGGCTTTTAAAGGAGACGCTAAAATCGTGTTATGGTCGATTCGTCTCACATCGCCACTCGATTTTTCAACCATAAAACTCGGGGGTTAACTTTTAGCCACTTGGAGGACATATAAACACGTGTAGTAGTGGCAGAGCACAATCTAGTACTCTACATGCCTCAAGGACACACACAATCAACGACTCTCACTGTCTCCCATTGACCTAGGCGCTGCCGTATGTCGCACTGCTAATCGCGATGCTCTTCTTCATCTTCGCCGTCATTGGGATGCAACTCTTCGGCAAGATCTCCCTCCACCCGCCAGGGCTCGAACCGGGTAACGACGGCGTCATACATCGAAGTAACAACTTCCGCAATTTCTTCTTCGCTCTCCTGGTCCTCTTCAGGTGAGTCTCCCCCTCGGAATCCTGCCCACAGAAACCCACATTTCATGAGGCGAAGTTGGTGGTGATGTCTGAGCTTTCTTGGGATAAATTTAGGGGTTTTCGATTGTCCTGGTAAGAAATTCGATCGAACTATTGTTGTCACCACTTATATTTCAATGACGACAGTTAAGTGAATCTCAAAAGAAGGCCTACCACTTTGTTTTCTATAAAATTATTTTAAATTCACACCAATTTCCCAGTCAATATGGCCTTAATGGACTCGTAGACTTTCAAACCTCATCTCGAATCCCCCATGTATATAGATTTTGCAAAGACTCTTCTGGGTGAAGCGTATAACAGGACAGACCATAACCACCTTCTCTTGATTTAAGTTCCAGCCAAACGCCTGAAAAGAGCCCGAAAGTTCCTGAAACGGTGGTAAAAGGGAAGGGAAATTCTCCCGACAGACGGGATGTGGGGGTAGTTGGGTCAGTCGCCCTCAAAAGCCGATAAAATCTTTCTACCTTTTACTACCTAAAAGCAGGTTTTAGAGCAGCAGCAGCAGTAGCAGCAGAAGCAAAAGTACGGTTTTTGAAACTGACCAGATTTTCGTGCTTCCATCAAAGAGAGTTGGCTGAATTATTATTATTCTTATGAGAGGAAAGAGATTTCATTTTGTTTTAATCGTACTTGAAATTCCAGCTCTCGTGTGTGTTCCACTCGATTCTGAGTGTTCATTTTATCCAATACTGTCGAAGTTTTCCCAGGTGTTGATTCCTACAAGTGATAAATTGTTTCCAAAGAAATTTTAGCCTATTCCTATGTTAAAACACCCTTACTTGAATCTCTCAAATCGACGACTCTAAATGCTCCTTAATGAGGAGGTTCACGTCTGAGAATTGTAGTGGCCAAATGAGACGCTCAACTTCATTAGAATGTTCCTCCTCGTGCCGCCATTTCTTAACAACTCCAACTGCTTTATGGATTGGTGTTGCGGCGTTCCCCTCTCGGAAACCACAGCTCTTGACCAACCATAGAATGAACTTGGTCCTCTGCTGTTAATTCTTCCATTGACGCGGCGGAGGATTTCCAAGAAATAGCACTCTAGATTATTTTGACAGAACCCTGTTTTAGGCTTGGGAGAAGGCAGCAGAAGGTCGTCATAGAAACTCATATTTCTCCACTTCTATTGGGACCAATACACGAAGAGGTTTCTGCTGTACCACTCCAAACGCTTTAAAAAATGTCTCGTCTTTGAGAGCCAAGGTTGTCTAATTGCAGCTCTTCCATGGAATCCAGCTCCACTGTAGAGCTTCCGCCGAAAATTTTTTGTGGAAACTGGGTGAGTTCTGTAGATGTTCACGGAGGAGTTCTGCAGTGCTTTTAGAAGCCGTGGCCTCTGAAAGTCTGAGAGGTCTACCATTTTTATAAGGTTAAAACCAATTTTTAAATCTATCAAAGAAAGTTACTTCAAATAAACACTCCAAAGAACAATACTGATAATTAAAAAACAATAAAAATGTCAATTTTGATTGTTTATAACATGTTCCTATACTTTAATGTCAAAATGTTTGACGTTTCGTCTATGCCCTGCATTTTGTTTAAAATCTAGCCCACGCATTTGCAGCGGTAGAATTTTTTCAAGGTCACTTAAATTTTTGAAATGCCACAGCTGTGGTAGCGTGTTTAAAACAAACATTTGGACATCTGGAAATGGCGTCCTTGACACGATATGCCATTCACCAGAAATGCCCACAGAAGCACTATCTGAAGTGCCAATAAAGGCTTTGGGAATTTACATAGGTGGAATGCGAAGTAATGTAGTTTCCGCTGCGAAGGTTATGTGGCTCAGAAGGTGCTGCGTTGGTGTGGATACCCTTGATGTGTAAGTCCTAAGAACCCATTAAAGCGCTTCAGCTGGTACTACACATCTTCTCCTGGACTTTGAATGAGCCTTCTATCAAGTCTATGCAGTTCTAACAGGTCTTTTCTAAACTCTTCAGATCTGCAACTGGTGAATCCTGGCAGGAGGTTATGCTGGCTTGTACTCCCGGTAAGTTAACTTACTAATAACGAGAAATCAGAGCAGGCTTGTAATCAGTAAGATTAAGCACCTAAGTACGCAACAACTGTGTCACATTTAATTAAACCCCGTACTTGTTTAGCAAACTAGGGCGTTTTCCATTGAAATAAAAGGGAGCGAACCTTGTTGCAATCTAGACGAGACGAAAAACTTGTAGGCCGCGAAAATGATGACACTGCATCCCCCTCTTCGAGTACGCAAGAAACCAGAGTCAATATGGAAGTCAGTAAGATGATCTCCACTACTTCTCTCTCGATTTGATTCTCTCCTCGCCTTTATCTGATAAAGAAAAAGAGGAAGAGAGGGAGAGTTTTAATTGACAGACGTTGATTTGTCTTGCTGTTGCTCGTGCTGATAGCAGTTTTTCTTGCTCACAAGAAAGAAGAGCAACTTTCCAAGTTATTAGCACTTTTTCCAACTCAAAAAGGCAACTCTTAGTGTCATTAGATCAAGACTGAAAATCGACCGATAAACTGAGCTCTGGTGGTCGTAGCAGCTTAAAATTTGGTACCCACGAAACCCCAATCATTAAATAACTCAGAGAATCTTTTAGCAAAATCTCTTGGTGTTTTGTGCGTGTGAGTCAGCGAAAGCTGCGTGGTAGCGATATATTTTATTGCTTCAATGTAACAAGCAAGGTGCACCCCTTTCGAAACATTCTGTGCGTCTAACAAAGGAGCTTCTGCTTCTAAAATGACAGTAAACATGTGCTTTTGCATGACGACAATTGAGTAACGAACTCATTGCTAAGCCAGTTCTGAAAATGAAGCCGTAGAAAGACTGCTCATATTTGTCTAAATTGGAGGCGTGATTTCCCCCGCGTAGGTCGAAAGTGTGCGGTGGATTCGGAGGATGGTAGTGAGGGGATGAACTGCGGATCCACTCTGGCCTACCTCTACTTCATCACATTCTATTTGTTCTGCTCCTTTGTGGTAAGTCGTCACTCCGCATATTCTTGAAAAAATATATCATTTTTGATAACCTAATTGGGGGATTTTGCGTCGGCTTTCAGATCATTAACCTCTTCGTGGCAGTCATCATGGATAACTTTGACTACCTCACTCGCGATTGGTCGATATTGGGACCGCATCACCTTGACGAATTCGTCACCCGTTGGGCCGAGTATGATCCCGAAGCAAAGTGAGTCATACCGAATCAGTTAATCGATCAATAATTCATTTTAACCGCAATTTTCCCCTCTCTTCTTGCAGGGGTCGTGTTCGCCATCTTGATGTGGTGACTATGCTCAGCAAGATCAGTCCACCTTTGGGCTTCGGCAGCATGTGCCCTCACACCCGAGCCTGTCACGTGAGTTCATTATCGATTTCACGACTAATAAGTCTTCAAACCTCTTCCTCAAACCCAAAGTATCAGTTGGCCGCGGTTCTAAGAACTAAATTTAAGAAGTAAACCATTCTTTCAAATTTAATTCTTAACTTTTTAAGTGGGATATTTAAATGAAAAAAAGATATTTTGTTTCAAAGCACCACAGATTACCATAGTTTTAGAAATGGCAAAATGGCTCGCCGTATTTTTGGCGTTATGAATTTTATTTAAAATATACTTTTGTCATAAATTCTGCCAAATTTGAAATCCATAGCTCAAAATTTTGCGGAATTAGAATTTTTGGTACAGGAAAATATTCTTTCTGAATGTGTTTAAAAGTGTTCAGTGAAACAAATCAATAATCATTAAAAAAAATGTATATGTAGCTACTAAAATATACAAGTATATTTCGACATTTTTAATACTATTTATAGTTAATTACATAATTATCCATTGATAAATAGTTTCGATAAATGGTAATATTTTTGTTAAATTTAATTTTAACATGGACTTTAATATTGCATAATAATTGTTTATAACGAAATTGTAAGCAAATTTAATGTGTAACATATGATTTTACCTCAAGCCAATTTAAACAAAAAATCATGGAAAGTATCGAAAGTATGTAGCATCACATCAGGCAGTAAAAGTCTCGATAATCCACTCTCCCACAATTTCCCCCAACTGCGCCACTTAACGACTTTTTCAAACGTGTTCCCTGTCAATAAGCTTGTTTATTTGTCCACAAGTAAGTGATTAATTAATTGCACCAAGATGGGGATTTATTTCTGTATAAAAAAATAAATAAACGAGAGACACAGACGAGCGAATACATATATATACACATATATGCACATGCATGCAACACTGGTTTTTCTCTCCCCCAAAACAGTTGCGTAGTTATCGCTCAGAAACAGGCGAAGTCACTCCCCCTTCTTTTTCCCCTCGGGGGAAGGGAGCCTGTAATTCGATGCCTCGATCGCCGGTGAGGGGAAAACAACAATCACAGCCGAGCTACATCTCCCTGATTGCTTTTTTCACATATGTGAATCATCCTAGTGGGTAATACATCTTGGAGGACGATATATTGCATAATAAACGGTTATCCTCCTGATATAGCAATTTAACCCTAAAGATCCTTGATCATCCTACCCGAACTTTTCGAGTGTTCTCCTTTTTTTTGCTCAAACAAGTGTAATTGAATCTCTCAGAGTAGTTGTTTGAAGGCGAAATTCAATTTGCTCCTTTTCAGCCATACCTCGGTAGTTTGGTAAATTTAAACAAAATTGGCAGTTTAAATTGCTGAGTTTAATCGATACTTTCAGTCAGACAGGCGTCGTGATGACCAAATATTGACGTAGTCGCTTTCCCAAACTGTTTACAACCATTTCTTCGTCAATCACCTGGAGCGCTGTTTAGCTTCAACTGATTGACACAAACGACGTCTGGGTTTATTTCGAATTTTTAGTCAAATTTACTATTTGACCACTGATAAAATCGCGTACCATCGGTAGGGCTGCATTCCCAGAGATTAGGACTAGCCTAATTTTGTCCGGAGTTGCGTGTGTCACGCGAGAGAGCGAGATGGGAGGAAACGGGGAGTTTGTTGAGGTGATTTGCAAGAAAATATTGTCAGATCTCCTTCGTGAAAACATGAAGGCGCCGACGATTGGCTTAAAGGGGTTTTGATGTAATTCTACAGCCAGAATGAGGCAAATTATTCCTTCTTATGAAAAAAATGGATCTTCAAAGTGCGCGTCTTCTTTGAACGGCTAAATTTGCGCAATTTGAGATAATTCTAAGTCACTTTTTTTGCACTTTATCGACAGAAACTGGTGCAAATGAACATGCCACTTCAGAGCGATGGAACAGTCTTCTTCAACGCCACGCTCTTCGCGCTGGTCCGTCGAAACCTGCGGATCAAGGTTCCTGAAGGTGCGTTTACGTTTCTCATTCATCCATCGATGAATTTGCAAACTGCCTGTGCGCTGATTTATTGCAAGTACACTCGAGTAATCTGTTTTTTATTACCTCCTAATTGTGCGACATTTTATAGCTCAGACTCCTCATTTCACTCGCTAGCCTAAACACGGCTTTCCAGGCACGCTCAACCTGTAAACAACACGTAGTAAATCCCAGGCAGTAGCAAACTGCTCACACGGGTCATAAAACCTGGCGCACCGTCTCTGTGGCTGTCTGGGGTGGGGTGGGGTGGGGTTGTGTCGGGCACTAAAAGGCTCTTCTTTCAAGCCCCCTCTAGGAGTCTAGACATACGCATTGTGGCCCATTTCTGCTCCGTGATAAAATCGCCGTGCCTTCTACTGCGATTATTACGCAACATTTGCCTCAAGTCGAAGATTGGTTGAGGTAGGGGAGACTTTATTATTCTAGCTGCTTTATCTTGAAAGATGGCGGCATTCTTCTCCGGAAACATGAACTTGGTCGCCCGCTAAAATGCGTAAATTGTCTCTGCTGTTAATTTCTCCAGTAGAAGCTCCCGACGCGTTTTTGCCGAAACTAGGTTCTTAAGATGTTCATGAGGAGCTCTGCAGTGATTTTAGGAGCGGTTCTCCCTAACAATTTAGCCTCTTTGAATGTCTAAGAGGTCCGCCATTTTAATAAGGTTAAAACCAATTTTTAAGTATCTGTCAAAGAAAGTAATTTTAAATAAACACTTCAAACAACAATATTAATCGCAATTTTTAAATATTTTTAGCATGTTGAAAGATTATTATGGTGTTTCCACTATTTTGTCCAACCTTTGTGAATTTCGGTTGTTCTTTGTGGGTTGCAGATGACGAAAAGGAGAAATCGCTGGACCAACTAAACGAGGAACTGCGTTCGGTCATAAAGAAGATCTGGAAACGAACCAGTCCCAAACTGCTGGATCAGATTCTGCCTCCCAAGGGTTTGTGACCCGATCGACCAATCAGGTGGCATTTTAAACATCATTTAATCGATTTTTTGGTTGTAGAGTTGGACGTGGTGACTGTGGGCAAGTTCTACGCCACTTTCCTGATTCAAAACTGGTTCCGTGAGTGGCAGAAACGCAAGATGATCCAGAAGGACACGCGCTACATCCCACAGATCATGGTCAGTCCGCGATATCTTATTACGGCTGCTATTTAACACCTTTTCCCTTTAACTCGATTACTGGAAGCACTGGATAGGTTGATTTTTTCAGTGACTACGCCTAGATAGAGCCCGCTTGGAGAGTGAGTAAGAAACTATATAGCCTAAATTGACGCTTTCGCCGCTTCGTGAGGTGAACTAAGTCCCCCCAATCCAGAGTTTCTTTAGGAAAAAACTCTATTTTGCTTTCTTTTGGCCCGAAAAGGCGGGTGATCGCTCGATGCCGCATCAACCGACGATTGTGGGTTTCCCGCGCCGCTGCTCCTCCGACATCACTGGCGACGAGATCGTCCACAGAAAAGGCGAAAAGGTGAGTCACCGCTGCTCACCCCCTAGTTTGATACTTTCACGAGAATTCACCTCCTCAGATTAAGTAATTTTCGAGACTGCGCGCGTTTATGCGAGGTGTATCAAAACCGGCTGTTTCAAATTTTGATTAGAAATCCTCTGATAGTCTTCAAAATTTACAAATAACACGAACTTTTAAGTGCACCGAACAATATTTAAACACCAAAGTCAATTTAATCCCCAAATAATTTGTTTATTTTCAATTTAAGTAAACAAAACTAATCAATTTAATTTTTGTTAGGCTAAGTATATATGAAGACTAGTAAGTAAATGTTATTTATTTGCAGTTTAACTATTCTAAAACTATTTATTTTTATCTTATTATGATTTAAAAACGTCAATGCACTTTCAAATTCAAATTAACAATTTGAAAATGACCTTATTTCATTGAGAGCTTTACATGAGCATAAAAAACTGGGATGCGATTATAAGTGTGCGTTGGAGTGAATAAATAAGTGCATTTTTACATCACTTGTCTTGTCTAAATTCGTTTGTTCTTTAATGGCCACCTCTTCACTGTGTGCACTTTAAATGTTGCGCTCAATTTGGTCCAATGACACCACTACCACCGTCGCTGCAGCACACACACACAAAGTGGTTTGGAGTGTCCACTTTTCGAAATTCCCCGATTAAAACGCGTTTATCGTAGGGATCTACCTCAGTTGGGTGGGGCGAGGGCGGAGGTGGGGCGGGGGGTGCAAAGTGGGTTGGGTTTTTCCTCTTCCGAAGCAACGATTTATGGTCATTTTTGCTCGGTAGATCGCGTGTGTCGGTGCAATTTCAACGAAACTCTCTGGCCAGATCTCTGACTAGATTAGCAGCAGTGGATTTGAGCAGGAAGGATACACTTCCCGGTGCAATTTATCGCTAGAAATTTTGTGGCTAAACTTGTATAAAATAAGGTCTAGCTTCTCTGATAAAAGAACCTGCCCATTGCTTGGTTGAGCGGATATGGCACGTCCACTTTTTGTGGTGGAGAGATCTTTGACCGGTTACGAAGAGTATATATTTTATGGAAAAGTTATGAGTCTTGGTGGCTTCGTAAGCACGAGGAAGGACTCCAGCTACAGCCGAGTTGCAACTAAGCGTCTGCCACGATATTCCAATATCTAACGAAGGCTTGTCCAGGAGAGCCATGATTTGGGCTCGAACAGAAGATAACTCAGGGCTTTTAAGGCCTAATATAAAAATAAGACTTTGCAGGATATACTACGAGAAACGGCTATACTAGAACTCGGAGCTGAGTATGTCGACTTTGGCTTTATGAATTACTTTATGAAGAATGTAATTAATAGAAGGTTCCTACGGTGATTTATGAAGACTTCGTAGGTGTAAACGATTCTTCGTCGATTCCGGCATGCCCGAAGACATTAAGTCTACCGTATTTGAGAACCGCTGAATCAACATCTGGAAAGTATCCAAGGATGAATCGAAAATTGGAATCTGATCAACGTTTGCTTTTTTAATGCGTTAGTTTGTTGCGTCGCTATAATTTAAAGTACGGAGGTGCTATGCTACCTAAAGTGGTCTGATTAATAAACTTTGCGTTAGATCACGGCCATAAGAGACGGAATGTGTGGTAACTCCAATGTTTATTCGACGATGTATGCATATTTCACCCTTTTAGAATTGCCGGTATCTAAGATATGGATAAGCTTGCGCAAGTGCCTGCAGTCAAGAGCGACGTGGGTATTTGGTGTCCCATCACATAGTTCCATCTACCTGGTCATGTGAGGTTTAGCCTGAAAGTTACGCCGACAATATCTGCAGCTTTATAACGCCCGGGGGGTGTTGAGTCATATCTAGGAGGAGGAGAAGAAACAGGGAAGCCAATTAGGGCTCAAACTGTCCCGCGCCACACCCTTTCACTTTTTTCTCTATCGGAATCGTTAACCCTGAAACGTCTGCTCCGCAGTAACACCCTATTTATCTCCACACCCTCAAAAAGCCTCAGCCCTTAAATGGGCGGTGTTGCAGCTGACAGCTCTGATCAAATTCATACTCTCAGTCCGATGAGTCATGCATTCGCGTTTCAGCTCTTTAAGCAATCTGGTCCATCCAATACGAGTATGCGCTTATGGTCTTTGAAGAAAGTGGGGTAGTTTCTTTTGAATAGTGAAGTTACTGGCTCGGTGAAATGGAAAAATATTTCCTAATGCTCGGCGCAGTTGCAATAGACTAAAATTACTGCTTCAAAGGCACCCTCTACCGAGCAGACTAGACCAAATTGCCCGTCGTTTTTTTTGGTGGGAGCGGCGGTAGGAACAGAAGCTAGATATGTCCAGGCGATAAGTGATTCCATTCACCAGCCACCGAAAACAAAACGCCCACGGCCGCCGCTCCGTGTCACACGAAAGCTGATTTGGCACTGAGCACGTCTCCTCAAGCGTGGTTGTCCCCATTGTTCTCCTATCAGCCTCACGAGATACACATCAATGTACCAATAGGATAAACAACGAGTTACGGAGTGCTTTTGTTTAAATGACGCCCTTCTTCTTTCAGCGGGACGTTCTCCCCGGTGGAGGAATTCTGGGTCGCACTCTGACCGACTGGATGCGGAAACGGGCGAAGAAGCACAGCAGTTCGGGTCACCGGGACATAACGGAGGACGACGCGGAGGGAAAGAAGAGGCTGGCTCAGGCGGCGAGTGGCGGTGCGGGCGGCCCAGGGGGTCCCAACGGGCCCGCCCAACCCGGTGGAGCCATGCCCACCATCCAAGTCACCACCGCACATCCCTCCGTCATCGCTGTGGCAAACCTCGCCGACAACAAGTGCGTTGAATTAAAACCGCCACAATCCCCGTGACTAGAATCGAAGTTCAGTGGTTTCTATAGGGAATTTGTTTAAATGTACTCAGCTCTCAGGAAGAGCGCGTACTTCAAAGCGGAGGCAATTAAGTCGGCTAATTAATTAGATTTGCATTTTCGAGTAGGGGAGAATTTAATGTCTAGCTTCCGTCAAATTAATTTTTCTGATCACCATGACTCCTTAGGCAAAACAGAAGTCTAAAATGGCTAATTTTATTAATTTATTAAATCTGTCTAAAATGTTAAAATTTTACCACTTAATGCAACAACAGTTAATACTCAAATCTACTGTCGGCAGCAGTTGGGGCATGTGAACCATGCATCGAGGAAATGAAGACCCCAAAGAATACGGGAGTTCCATTTCCACCCAACCGCATCATCACGACGAGGTGTCGGAAGGCGTGTGGACCTTTGTCCGTTAATTCGCGGCCGCTTAATTAACAGATGGGTGGGCGGGTGGAGAGGGAGAGCGAGAGAGCTGCCGAAATGGATAATTAATTATCCTTTTCATACGATCTATAGAAGTACAGTGCCTATCGCAAACAAGCCAAGAGATATCTATAATCACCTAAGGGACTACACCAGAAAATGATTTGCCATTTTATATTTAAAAATTAAAATTACATATTTTTGTTAATTAGTATGGATTAAACAATCAAACAAATTACGAATTTTTTAATCTTAAAAGAGAGTTTAAATATGCTTTTTAAGTTTAAAAATGTAACTATGTAAATGAAAATTTGCCCTCTATTCTTTCAAATATATAAATTGGAATTTATGAAATTGAGAAAATTCTAGATGATAAATTTCTTTGTGATAAATTTATTATTTTATTTTTTACTATTTTAATAAATAAATATATAATGACTCATATGTTTTGAGCCATTGTTGCTTACGAACTAAACGATACGGTGTATTTAAACATTTTTAATCTTAGTAAGAATTCATTTTTAAACTAGATTTATAATTACTTGTTAGTAAAAGTCTCTGGATTGTAGATCAAGGAATTAAAATTTCGCCCCCCATCTAACTAATTGACCCAGTGTCACTCAAATTTGAGAATTGCTAGATATTTCGATTAGATTTCTCTTTGAGCTTTAATTTTTTCGCAACACTGTTCTCTTTTCCGGACAATATTTTAAAGTTTTACATTTGGATTTAAAGAAAACTTTGATGTGGCAGTTTTCCATAATTAGATATAGGATGCTTTCAAAGAATTTATACTCAACGAAATGGCAGTTTCTTTAAATTCAAAAAAGAATAATTGAAAGTGTGAATTTTTAAAATTTAATGTGCATATAAGGATGACTTGTTTAGACACTGAAGGTGTGAGGTTAAAAAATATTTTGACCTGAATAATTCAAATCGAGGTTACAAGGTCATGTCTCTGTTTTAAATAGTCAAAACACTAGTTAAAATTCCAATTTATATGAAAATTGACCGCTTTACAGTGGAATAGTTGAAGGTTTGCTAGTTTATTAACAATGCAATGGACATTCAGAATCTATGATCATCTAGAATTCCTGGGAACCTGCATGATCGTATTACAAATTTAAAAGTTGCTGTCACATGTCAAAGTTAGTTTAAAAACGGTTAGAAAATTCCTTTAAGAGAGCAACGATTTTACTATTTTTTAGGAGAAATTCTTCCGTGTTTATAGCAGTAATTTGTTCGTTACGATTATATGAGTAAGTTTTACAGATTTCTTAGAAGACGCGTTCTTACCAAACTAAATCTTCATCAGATTCCATTAGTGCAATCAGAAAAAAGTCTCACTTCAGACCACTAGGATGATTAATGGGATTTTCTACCAAAAAGTTTGCAGGTTCACTCCCAAGATCTTTAACGACTTGTCCATATTTTTTCCTGGTAAAATTAAAGCTACTGCTTCAAGTTGTCGGCAAGCTATTTCCGGTCCCAAAACGCCTCCTCAGCCGATGAATTATTAACAGCGGCGTGACGCATAAATTTCGGCTCGAAGAATTGTTTAAATGCGCTCCTCTGAATCACTTATCGATCGCTAAAATCATAGAGTTTCTTGTGAATTTCCCCTAAAAATGTTAATCCGTTCCAGTAGGTAATTTTGATTAATGAAGACGCAAAATTCCTAATTGAAAGATGGGTAGAGGTAGACTTTTAATGATACCGGGTTAATTTGTGCTAAAAAATTGCAGTCCGTGAAATTGCATAGTGCGTTGGCTTGTATTTGACCATTTGTCCGTGCAATTCGATCCCCTGGCAAGTACTTCAAATAATCGCTTTTTCCTTCTCTAATATGCTCACTTTTAACCCTTTTAGAATCGAAAAAAATGATTGCTTACTAGCGAATCTGTGGGGTGTAAGTACTACCTTACCTCGCTTCACCCATGAATTATTGATTGGTTATGCGCATAAACTTTGATCTCTGTGCTGTTTGATCGACAAACTGAATTATCTATCGTCGAATCTGTTAACTCTTCATTAAAATATTGTAGATTTGCCCCTTTTCGACCGTAGACATCTCGATTGACTTAGCACACTTTAATTTAGCTTATTGTAGCCTCTGTGTTATTAGAAAATCAATATTTTTTCTCAATTTAAACTTACAGTAAGGTCAAAACAACGGTTCAGCATCCTGGTGTTGAGGAGAAGCCTACAGGAGGTGGAATCATGGGTCTCATTCGACGAGGCAGCTCCTATCTGGTGAGTTCCCATTGGCCAATTCCAAGGTCGCCACGGGTTCACGTTAAAACAACATGAGTTATCGATTTTTTCGCCAATTTTAGCGCCGAAAAGAGGCCGAGGAGCAACAGCATAGGCAGGAGGAGGAACGCAAGGAGGATTTGGAGATTGCTCGTTCCATGTTCGCCGCTGCGCGCCGAGAATCCTACTACGGCCACCGCACTGATTAAGGTAGGACGAAAAACTCACACATCCCCTTACGCGACCTTGCAACTTGATACAATATTAACTTCTTACTCTTCTTGATGTTTGTTGTGCAGATCAGATTTATGCCCACTGTTTGCATCATCATCGCATCGCTGCCGCCTTTGACTACATCACAGCTGTCATAATCGGGGTTAGTGTACCCTGATTGATTATCCAATTAGATCCTCCCCTAACCGCACCAGCTGTACGGAGACAAGAAATCTGAGTTCTTCTGAAAGATTGTGTCAACTTCTCAACTCATGCCCCTCCTTCTCCTTCTGCGCATATCACACCGTGGTTATCAGATTATATATCGACGCTTCTTGTTTGAGTCCCCGAGACTTCTCCGTTTTATCTGCTCTGCTGATCAATGGGGCGGGGAGGGGAGGAAATACTGAACATAGGTTTGTTTGGCCAATTGAAAGTGCAGAATAACAATGTGTATTGGTGTTAACTGTAGCAAAAATATTTTAGATTAAAACAAAAACACCAAATATAAGACGCATCTTTATTGAGAATGTCTAATGACAACGAAGATGGATAATGTAATAATGTGATATCAATTCAATTCGCTTCATGGGTGCACATCTATTTTCTAGTCTTATTTTTGAACACACCTTATTTACCGCTAACTCATTAATTAATATAGCAGTACCCCAAATCTCTCCCAAGAATCTTGAGAACACGGTCCCATTAGGCACGATTAAAGGTGTGGGAAGCTTAACATGATCCACCTAATGACCCTGAGAAAGCGGCCGCGCTCCATGATATCTAATATTGAGTGTGCCGCCGCCGCCAAAACTGTGTGGGACAGCAAGTTCAAACAACCTGGCCCCTTAACTGGGCCACGCTGCGCAAATTTGTTTAAATTTATCGAGTGTGCGCTCCCCACGGGAGTTTTTACTGTGGTAATGAAAACACAAACTAGGCAAGCGGGATTTCCACCAGACTCTCTCTCAGACTTTTTCGTGCCGGTGTTTTTGATTGTGGATTTGTCGCAAATGCAATGCCTCAACTTCCTACGCCGTTGTCCTCTCCATAGAGGAGTCGAAGAACTGTCGAATTCGATAAATGGCGAATCAAGGAACGATGAAGATGGAGATTGGAGTAGTAAGGGTATCTAATAAATTTCCCTTTACTAAAAACAAACTTAAAAAGTCTTGAAGTATGGGTTTTCACAACCGAGAATTAGCAGTGGTGTAAAATAAAACGTTTATTCACTCTCGTCGGCAAATTGACAGTTTTGCGAAAAAGCTCATCGGGTTTGAATAGGGCTGCTCCTGTGTAAGCGATCATTTTCCACCTTTTAGTGAGATGACAGCAAAATCAAACACACTCTCGCACTCACACACACACAGAGAGAGAGCTTCTTGGGATTTTAAAACGAATTTTGCAAAATCTGGGCAAAATGGTGGAAATACCTAAAATTTTTTAATCATAATAAAAAATATGATTGTCTTTGTGGAATCATCGTTTACCACCTTAAGTCCTACCTCTAAACCGTAAGATATGACAGCGGAGTTCTGTCACGTTGACCTGGAAATCCTCGAAAATTCCCCTGTGGCTGGAAGAATTAACAGCCGAGACTATTTGGGAACTGTGGGCGATCAAATTCACTCTCCCATGGTTGATGAAGAACTGTAGTTTCCTGTGAATAATAATGCAACATCAATCGATACACTAGCTACAATTGTTACAGAAGGGCAAGAAGAGGAACATTCTAATGAAATTAAGCATCTCATCTGCCCATCATAATTCCCAGGCCCTAACCTCATTATTGAGATGTTAAAGATTCAAGTAAGGAATCCATTTTCACCGCTGCCACCGCCAGCGAGTCTAAAAGATCTGTAGGGTTTTTTATCTGAAAAATAGGCAAAAACTCCATTCAAAGCAATTTTAAATTTATGCGAATCAATAAATCGAAGAATGTAGGCTGTAACTGTCGCAAGAGGTGATGGATTTGCACCATATTAAAATATTTTTTGTTGTCTAAGGTGTTTCTATTATTTTGTCCAGCCCCTGTATGTCGCTCCGCTTATCTGTTGAATTGATTCCAAGACTTTGTGGAGTGTGCCAGATCCTTCGCTCTCTTTAGGAGTCCGGTAAATGTTCCAGGAACAGAAAATGTAAGGATTGAGAGGGACTCGTTTACGTGGAATCCTGTTGGCGTAGTCTCAGCTGGTTCCTGAGTAGAATCATCTCTTTTCGACACCCATCGGTGACCGTTTCGGAAGTCATGCCGAAACACCCAATCTCCCGTATTAAATTCGTTTCCCAGAGTCCTATTTGCTCGCGTGATGACCCAGGAGTGTTTTGGTGTCTTCCTACGAATTTCTCGTGCTTATTCATGTAAAGATTTTGACGAAACTCTTCGCCCATCCCTTCCTGAATCGATCTGTAAAGGGAAAATTTAGAAAACAGGTTTGTCAATATAGGTAGTTTAACGAATTCCAGATCTTTTACTAGCTGAAAACCCCGCATATTATGAGTTCTTGAGAGTAGCTATTGAATTCTGCATCACTAGGTAATTTTGTAACTCTTTAAAATGTAAGGAGAACGTAGGTACACTTCTATCTTTCGTCCATTTCCACATAAAAGATAGCCGAGTGTCAACATTTTCGTGTATTTGATTCGTGTTATTTTAGATTCGATGGTAGTAGTGGCGGAAATCGACTTCTTACTTTGATACCCAAAATCGATCATAAATGCTCTTCAATAATGAGGTTGAGGTGGTCGGGGGATTGTGGTGATGGTGGTGGTGGCCAGATGAGATACTCAACTTCATTGGAACGTTCCTCCTCGTGCCATTATTCAAATATTCTTGCTGCCATATGTTCCGGTGCTGCGTTATCATCTCAGAACATGGCGGTATTCTCTTCTGGAAACCTGCTAATCCTTCCAGCCAAAGGGAACTCATTGACAGAACCACGCCATGTTTTGAGGTCTGGATTAAATACTTCTTTCGGCCGGAGGTAGGAGATAAGGCAAACGAAGATTTGTCGTAGAAAATCACATTTGTCCACTGCTCGAGGGACAGAGACCGATTCCGGAGGTTTCCACTCCACCACTATGAACGCTTCGAAACATTTATTGTCTTTGAGAGCAGAGGTTGTCTAACTGCAGCTCTTCCGTGCTGGAATCCAGATATGTGCAGCTACTGACGACGGACAGTTTTTGTGGAATCCGGGTTCTGTAGGAGTGGAGAGAGCCATGTAGTAATCTCAACAACATTTCCATTTAGAGTTCGACCGATGGCCTCTCTGAGACAACTTCGACTTTCAGCCGGCTGAACCTGTGCTTTGCTGAGGACGACGTTTTTTCCTTCTCTGCTTCAAAGGCAGTCATAGCTTTTGAAACGGTACCGCTTGAAAAGCCAATTCAATCAGTTTTTTGAGGAGGGGGGCAGTTTCTGTTACACTAGCACCTTTCATGGAAACTCCTGGAGTCTGCGTTGAAATTTAATGAGCCCCAAACACCTCAGTAGTCAAACAGTTTCACAATTTTTGGGGAATGAGATTTATGTCTCTCTGGGCCAAAAACGATTCCGTTTGGCAGGACAAAACGCGGTCTGTTCGACACATGCGCCAAGCAGAATACATGGAAAGTCACGCAGCAGCAGCAACAGCAGAGCAGCAGCAGCAGTATTCGCATTTGCGCGGCGGCGGCGTAAGAGTCGCTTCCAATTAACGCCAACGTGCCTGCACAGATGCCAGCTTCTTCAAATATTAACAAACACGGTGGATCTGCCAAGCCCTTCTTTTTTTGCCATGCATTAATCATATTTGTACTACAACTTAGAGCACAAATCAAAAGAGAACTCATGGTGTTACCTGATAGATAAATACGTTGGATGAATTCGTGAAACGATCATTTTTTCTATATCAATAAAATAAATTACCTTTTTCATGCAGAATTCTAAAATTGTAGTTCTCGAAGAATTGCGTGATCGCAAGCGGGTCAATTAGCATTCAACCAACTTGGAATTTCGATTCAAAGTAGAGTAGCGAAGCATTCCAAGGGCCGACAGAGCCCATTTCACACCAACGACGACAAATGACGGAAGTTCGGGGTCGGAGAGAGGGTGGTGAGAGAGCAGAGTGCAATAAACTTTCCAAGAGTAACTACAGTCGAGAGAAAGGCGTACCGACCCAGTGGAGTCGTCCGCTTATTTTATTCCAAGAGAGGACCGCACCACCACCTCCACCACCGCCGCCGCCAAGAGTCCTGACTTCTTTTGCCGCCGCCGCCGCTGCCGCCTCTGACATGGTCTTGGCATCAGCTCATCGGGTGGTCTGTTTTGTACTTACTCCAACCAACAGTCCTCACAATTTTTTGCTGCACACGTGAATCATTTCACACGAAACATGCTATTAGAGCTCTAGTCACCATTCGATCGATTTAGAATGCTTAAACACACTCTCGCAAACCTTAAATTTGTTTATGCTGAGTTATTTTGAGTTAAAAGTCGTTAATACCAAACCACCAAAACACCGGGATTATAAGTACCGATTTTAAACAACAAAATTAATTGGTAAACAGGCATGTCTACGTTGACATTAACAGAGTTATTTTATGATATATTTTGGGAGAAGTAGAGATGACTTTTACTCCCAATTTTGGTCTTAATTTTTGGCTTCAAATTTAATTATTGTAAATTTCCTTCATAATTAATTTCTGCAATTGATTGACAAGAAATATTTTTGGAGCAAATCTTTCTGACATTAGTTTTAATAAAAAACGAATTGCGCACAATATCAAAACTATTTTTTAGTTAATTTCCTAAAAATAAGCTACTGTGCCTCTTTGAGGTTCATTATTTACCTTAAATAAGATTTCGTCGATCCCATGAGCTGAAAGCAACTGATGGCAGTTCAGTAGGTCTCTTCTGAACTGGGGCAGATGTGCTGTCTCCTTGGTGACTTGTTTACGTCTCTCGAGCTGACGTTTAGAACGGGAAAGGGGGGCGAACTGCCTGAGACCCCTCCACAGTTGCTCCGGGGGTGGTCGTGGATCTACTAACAAGACCAGCAGCACGACAGTGCACTTCAAAACAACTTCGCGAGGCTTTTGAAATGATTACCTCTGAGTCACTGCTTCAAAATTGTTCAAATCCTCAGAATATGCCCACTTATATATTGACAGTTAAATAACTCTTTTATGGTTTTAATTCATGACACTATTGATATCGAAAATTCAGGAACAGAATTTAAAAGAAATATACTTATTTTGCAAAACCACTTTGTACATACATCAATTATAAGTCAACAAAAATGGTTTGGACAAAGTAATAAAAACACCTGACATTTTGGCATCATCTTTAAACATGCTACAAGCAATCAAAACTCGATTTGCTTTAATGTTTTTTTGTTTCTCTTGTTTTCTGTTTAATGAGCTTATTAGGAAATGTTTCTACAGACATTTAAAAAGCTTATAATCATACTATAGAAATGGCCGAATTTGTTGCTCCCAAAATTACTGGAGAGCTCACCGAACACTTTCAGAACCCAGTTTCCACAAAACTATTCTTCGTGGAGAGCTGAATAATGGAGCCAGATTCCACGGAAGAGCTGCAAATGTGTTTCCATTATTTTGTCTACCCGCTTTATCTTGACATCAGAACAACAAAACGGGCTATAATTTGTGACTAAAATGTGGTGCTTTAACTTAACTTTAGAATTTAAGTTTAAATTAAATTTCAGCTTCTCTTTTAGGAGTCTTGAACCTACAGAGACTATGTACCCAGGTGTTTTAACTTTTGCAGTTCGATAATTCCACAGATGAATCAATCTTATTGTCCCCCACAAGTACGCAACCCCAAAATCTGGAAGCAACAGTTCTCTGACTTATAACGTCTTCTGCAAATAACCGGTAATATAATGTCTAGCTTTTGGTGAATTTGATGATGCAATAAATCCCTATAAACAACGCTCTCTCCAGACATACTAAACACGGTCACATTTAGAGAGTTTGTTGTGGATCCCATGCACTTTTGGACAGCGATAACACCGGAAGTAACGGAGAGGAAGAGAGTCTGTACTTTGTCATTACACAAACTTAAACAGTCCACGATAGTTCCTTGACTTACTTTAATTCTTCTGAAATGACAACCATCATCAGCCAGAGCAGAGATTTGAAGGAGCAACAGCTACGGTGATCCCAGGGTTTCCTGTGAGCAAAATTTCCTGACAGTGATTAGATTAACATACCCCAACCACTTTTCCGTTTCCGCAGCTTACAAATTTCGTGGTTAATTTACTACTACCGCAGCCGCCAAGGCCGCCAGCGTTTTCATTGAACAGCGGTCTGGTCTGGGTCTGGGCTGGCGCGGCTCTTACAATTAATCACCGCGTTGCAGTAATCACTGCAACAACTCCTAAAAGGCGTCGCTTATCACTCCCCAACTAATGCTGCATCTTCCTTCCCCCTTCTCCCCTACCACATGATGACTCATCACCTCACACGCGAGCGAGAAGTCCTGAGGGTAGGGGGTAGAGGAACAACTGTGCCACACAACTGTGCTGGTGACAGCTGTTGCGTGGATGTTATATATGCGTGTCCTTGCGTGCTTGCCCCACTGCGGTAATGGCCCCTGACAGCCCTAATGCCTCAATCCTCCTCCTCCTCCTCCTCCTAATACTGTGGCGGTGATGGTGCCAGAAGGGAATTACCTGGCAATAACCAGTTGCTTACAAGTTACAATTACGGACGCCGCCGTTCCCAAGACAACCACAACAAAACGAGGTAGCTGTTGAGAGGCGTTAACAGAGTTCAGACGCTGCAACCATCTCTAAATGGCTCCTTTATGTACGTTTTGGAGCCTTCTTCTTGTAGTTCCAACAATGTGATAAGTTTGCGTAAAATGCTTCTGACTAGTGATCAAATATAGCCGTACTTCGGTTCTGGTATCCTTCCTTCTCCTTGCAATTGCCGACGTGTCAGCGGGGCGTCGTCCCAAGAAAACAGACACCACCACCACCACCTTCTTTGTCATCACCTCCTTTTCGAGTCGGGACAAATCACATTTGGTAAAAAACGAGTGAAATAGACCTCACACGAATCTGCCAGAGTTTGCACTAGTGAAGAATCTAGAGCAATAATCACCACACCTAATTTTCAGCACTAAACCACCAACCGTAATTCGCAGCGAATGACCCCTTTTACGAGTCATGGCGACAACAAACTTGGCAGCAGCGGCAGCGGCGGTGGCGGCTTCATGAGTACGTGCGGTCCACATCTACCACTGCCACCGCGGAGCGGCAAAAACCCGTCCGTTGCCGGGATGCATTTTTTTGCAAAGTGTGCGTGTGAGTTAGTCATTGGCCCTGTCCTCTGTTGTAACGAGTGGAAAACAAGGGACGTCTAAGCTCCTTCTTTGAACACACCCACCTCATCTTGCTCCAGGGGTAACCGTGTTTGCCGACACTTTGCTTGCAAGTGACTCTTCCTCTCTGGCTCTCTCGCCTCCAGTAAACAAGCAGTGATTCAGACGGAGCGATTCGCCTAAATTATACCATCAATTTGGGTTAGAGAAAGTGAGGGCGACAAAATTTATCTTTAGCCTATTAATTGCATTGTCTAAGACGATAAAATTAATTGTGGATAGTACAAAGTACGAAGCTCCTTCCACCACCCAGTTATCATGTATTTTAGTCAGACCGGACTCAAAAAACTATTTCTTTTGGCTACTGATGCCAGCTCATTTGTTACTCGATTTGCGATGGAAACGACCACTCACATTAACGCGTCGATCCCATTAATTCACCGTTGTCCAGGGCGGTAAAATTCGCCTTGACTACTTTGTACCACGTTGACCAAGTAATTAATTAATTGGCCAGGGTAAACACGGAATTCGTGTTAGCAGGGTATGTTTTACATTGATGCTTAATGGTCGGGTTTGAAGTTATGTTCGCTAGAATTGACTCCTGCTCACTGTCCGAGCACCCTAGCGGACGCTATATTTGGGTTCTATCAGATACAACCGACTAAGAGGATTTACATTCCGTTAAGGGATCCGTTACAAGTCTATCCACCAAAAATCTCTCGATTATTCTTCTTTTGCGTTGATTCACATCAGATAAACTCAAAGAGTACCACTCTCTCCCTTTGTTCCACTTTCAGACACCGGAGTCATATTGGTGACTCACCCACGCACCAAACCTGCCTGAGTCCATACACCTCATAGAGAAAGAGAGAGAGATAGAGATGACTATCGTAGGTAGTTAGCTGGTGAGTGAGTGAGTGAGTGTGAGCGCCTTTACGACCGCAATTCACGCCAGGTAGTTGAGCTTGCGATCCGAGAAGAGTGCTAAAAAATACGACCTTTGCGGGGGAAGAGAGGAGCGGGATTTCATTGCGCCATCCTCTGCACCTTGAAACTCTACCAGTAAGAAATTAAGGCGTTGTCAAAGCTCCACCTATAGTCGATGCGTCAGTTTGGGCTGCCAGCAGCTGACCTGCCAAAGAGGTTATCAGACCAAGCCATAAGCATACAATGCTTCTCCAGGATTTAGCTTGCTAAATCGGAGTGGTTTCTCTTCATTTGATAGAGGATTCGAAACTTGATAAGATATTTAATTAGTAAAACACATTTTACAATCGATTTCATTAAAAAAGGAGTGTTTTACTTTCTGATCTCTGATTAATCCCAAAGTGGAGCAGATCTGGTCCAATCAGAATTTATTCCGAATTTCACATTTAGATTTAAAAAAGGGAATATTTCATAATTTCTTATGAAAAAGGACACATTTTTATTTTAGGTGGATATAAGATTACTGATTTTGGTTTTACACAAGATCAAAATCTAAATAAACTCTTATTTTGCTTGAAAATGGATTTATAGGCCTCCGATGATTTATTTTAATCCCCCTTATCTTATGTAGTTAAAAAATTTTAAATTTCCTCTTATTTTTTAGACAACATCTTAATGGAGCAATAGTTGGGCTTTCCAAATTCCCTTTTTAATCACCATTTGGACCATAAAATGAAAAGATAAATACGATTGAATCATCAATTTCGTCTTTAATTTATGTCAGACCGTTTTTTACCTTTACATTCTCCTTTTTGGACCTCTACATCTCTTTCCAGACAAGCGTGGTTTTGGACACAGACATCGAGTGGAGAGAGGGTGACGTGTCACCGTTGTCATCTGTCGCCGAAGCGTCATTGGCAAGAGGCACCCCTTTGAATGCTTCCGAAATCGGACAGGGAAGGGACCGACAATCAAGTCATTGACAGCAGCAGCAGGAGGAGGAGGAGGAAGAGATGGCTGTCAATGTCTGTCAATGCTGACTCAGAAAGCCACACTGCTTTCAGCGGAGATTTGGCAGTGAAATGAGAAAGGGAGGCACTTCTGAAGGACTAGATCGGGATGGACTAAATAATGGAAACACCTAACCTTTTGGCATCATCTTTGAATTGCCAACAAACAACCAAAACTTGATATATTTTCATGTTTTTGCCTGTTATTATCATCATTTAATATGTTTATTTTGAATAAGTGTTTGTAAAAATGTTCTGTTTAGAGAACTTGAAATCTTAGCTACTGTCTTATGGTTATTCGACCTATTTTTTCAAATAATTTTACGCAATTTTAGAATCTTTGGCAACGATACTCCTGTAGCACGAATTCCATAGCCTTTTCAAACTCTAAATTATCTGTGTTCCTTTGCCATAGATTCCACTTTACCTCAATATCAGCTACACAGTGGGAGGGTACCCTATTCGAATAACTTGAATAGCAAAAGGAAAATATAGGATTTTATTCACTAAAATTGAAAGAATAGCTCCGACCTTTCTAGGAAATATGTGATTTGAACCTGTCATCTCAGATATGTCAAAACCACCCCCTTCGATACTTTCGAGTCCAGGGCAACAGCAGTACCGACCAACTTAAGTGCAGCAGCTACACACGGAGAGGACTTTCGGTTGATTCAAACAAACATTAGCGGCATGTCCTTTGATCACGGGTATTTTTGAATATGATTTATTTCCAGATTCCGCAGCTTGCATTCAGTCTTGGTGGGTGGCCATGCGGTTAAGCTTAGAGCATCATCGCACTGTTTATCTGGATACATCCATCACCCAATCACCACACTTGCTGATTGTCACCTAATGTAATGAGCTAAAGTTTTCTTCTGAATTAATAGGCTTTGGCAGATCAGATTAGAAGTTACATTATTTGTGCAAAATGTAGGGCTGTTGAAGCCGTTACTTTGACAACTTGCACTTCGTTGAATAGATTTGGAGTTACCACACGTCCCATCTCTTGTGGTCGTGACGATCTGCGGTCTCAGATCCGACCAGATATTGAATTTGTTGATCAATTCGAGACGGAACAGGTTCGTATTCAGGGTAGAGACGTAATATGTCGAATTCCACGACAACGTATAGACCCTAAAAGTGGTATTAGATTACCGCGGGCAGCAAAGATGTTAACTTTCGAGTCTTCCGAGTTTAAACCAGGAATTTGTTGATATCATGGTGACATCTGAGCCCGTGTCCAATTGTAGGTGCATCTTGTGCCCACTTATGACTGCAGGAACAAATCTCCGTCTGTTCTTTGTCACCTGTAGGCTGGCACGTAGGCCATTCGATTGCACTTCGTTGCGTCCCGTACCATGACTTGAAGTGGGTCCTTCCGTTTGGGCAGTCACGAAAGAAGTGGAATTTTCCGCAGAAATTTTACTAAGGTATCTTCCTTGGTTTAATTCCACCTTTTGATGAATTGTTCTGAGCGCTTATCAGGAATGATTTGGGTTCTGTACTGAGCACCAGCTTAGCGTCTACCACGATATTCTGATGTCGACGAAAGGCATCTACTAACTCTCGGACAGTCATGTCAGGATCCTTGTCCAGGAGAACCATGAGTTTGTTGACTCTGTTTGTGTAGTCTCTAATATTTTCGCCAGGCTCCATCGCGACTTGGAAACACTGGAAACGGATATTAAAAAGGAACGTTTCGCCTGAATATAAGATGCGTAGAACTGCAACATCCTTATCGAATGATAGTTCCACGGGTTTCCTAGGAAAAATGTAATTAATAAAGGGTTCATTTGCTGTATTGCGAAGATGTCGTAGGAGTAAACGATTCTTCCTCGATTCCGGTATGTCCGAAGACATTAAGTCTACAGTATCTGAGAACCGCTGTATCCATTACCTAGAAATTGTCCAAAGATGGTTCGAAAATCGCGATCTGGACAGCTGTTTCTTTTGGGGTTTTCGTTTGCTTTTTTGATGCCTTAGTTAGGACCGCGAGAAGTTCTTCAATAATGGGAAGTACGGAGTCTTAGAATCGGATAAGCTCCTCGCGCAAACACATCGGAAACAAACACCCCCATTTAATTATGCAGAGTGAGTCATAATCAGTCACCCAATGGGTGCACTGTCCAGTTAATGAGGCGATGGTGACGGATGTGTCAGCTAAGGGGTTTGACGGACACCCTAGCAAATAACTCAATCCTGTGGAGTTTCCTAGTGGAGATGTTGGACTTCCTGTTTCCCCGGAAACGGATGAATTGTTCTCTGAAAGAGTAAAATAAATCTAACATGGGAGAGCCATCTTATTATAGTGGTTTCTCCTTTCTTAAATACACTTAAATTAGCGTAAAACAGTTATTTAAAAAAACATATCGAATAGGGAAAAATATAAATAAAAAGCATTATAATTTGAATGATTGTAATGGCAAAATGTTAGGTGTTTCCAATATTATGACCAGCACTTGTATGTTTCTACATTCGGTGCGTTTCATGTAAATAATTAATGGTTTGAACGAAATCACAAGTCATTAATCGTCGGTCTAGACGTCTGGATGAATGTGACATCACTTTTTTTGCAGTTGAAACACGAACATAATTTATGGCATTTGAGATGGATCAAATGAAATGTGTTAGACAAATTATTTATTAAATTAAAGGGTGCCAAATATCCACTGGTAGATGTCTGAATAAGTCGCCTTAGAAAATAACTCTTTTTTTCTTTAGATAAATTTGGAAAGAATAGCAAATATTGCGATGTGCAACTGAAGAGAGTGAACAGATGACTTCAGATGACATGTTTGACCAGCGTAATCACTGAGATACACAACGTTTGACTGAATGGGTTGTCAATTCATGTCATATGTACCAGAATAGATGTTAAATAACGCTATTTAAAACAAAAATTTCCGTAGATAATATTATAACATAAAATATGTAATATATTTCATCATTTACATATCAGTACTTACTGGAAGGCCCGTCACAATCGGGCGAATTGAAATGCGCACTTTGTATTTTAAAAATAGCAAATTGAAGGGTACAACTCCACCCACGAAATTGCAGACGTTCCCTTAAGGAAGTCGTGGGTTCTGACATCACTCTAATTATCTTTAAATAGGAAAAAAATGTTAAGAAGGACCTCTGAGAGCAGTGTCTGATGGCTCTAATCCGTGGAAAAAACATTTGAACAGCTATTAACACCTCTCCTCAACGCAGCGCCAGGCCAACCTCTGCCTTCATGGCCGCACCGTAAAGCATTAATGCCTACTGTTCCATTTTGTGGCATAAAATAGGCGCGAGCCGCTTTTAATTGCAGCGCTCTTGATGAAAAAACCCAGTTTATCTTATCTGCACTTAGTCTAGCTGCTGATTTCGCTTTCCACCCGAAATTACAGCGCTTCACATTAAGAGATTGCAAAAAAAGTTAGGTCATAAGGAGATTCGCTTTCTACCTTTACAGGAGAAAAAATTTGGTAGTTGATTAATGCTGCAGAGATGTTTTTTTTCGCAGTTTCCGAGTCACTAGAACTGCACTTGAAACGTGAGAAGACTTAGTAAAAGAAGGAGAAAACCCTTCTCTTTCCTGGGTGGTGACGTAAGCAGCTCTAGTGAAGAGGTGAAGAAATGATGTTTTACTAATAGAAAACCTTCAATTTTTTAAATCTAAACTACTTTGTCAGTTTTTTTATTAAAATCGGACAGAGCAGATCGTTAAAATATTGTTTTAATCGAAATTGCTGATTCTTCTGACCAAACTCGACTCTTTCTTCTCAGATTCAGATCCAGATCGTCGGAGGAAAACACTGTCCCAAATAACCCGCTCACAAGTGTGCTAACAAAACATGACTCATTAACGCGTCGATCCAACAAATTTTGTGCCTTCTCAGGCATCTAGTAAAACCGGCTTTTTTGTCGAGTTTCCTGACTATTTAATTAGTTAATCGGGGCGCGGAGAGCCAAGTTAACCCGGAATCCGTGTCAGAGGCAGAGGGTGATGTTTTTACAATGACGATTAATGGCCCGGGGCGGGAAATCGACCACTAATGGCCGTGAAGTTGTGAAAATCGGATGTCTGGCCACCGCCGTCACTGTCAACACACCGCCGCCACCGACAAGGAGATCGAAATTTGGGGATGGAAGTTAGCCGGCCAAACTCGAATAGTTGCTGGCGGTATCAAAGTGACGGGTGGGACAAACGCTCCGATTGCGTTCATTTCCCTTAGCATTTAATCAGCTTTGTCATCTACATTCATTCATTCATTGAATAGCCGTCTCCCTTAAAGCAATCATACTTAAGGTACCACAAAATGACTGACATCTTACCACGACGCAGGAATGTACTAAGCATCAAATTTGGCATATTCCAGAGCTAAGACAGTCACTCGGGTCACTCGGGGACATGCAGGTCACAGGTCCTCAAGGTCAACCCTAAGTGGAGCTTTTACTTACCCAGAGGAAAATTTGCTGCTTTTACAAGTGAAAGGCATTTAAAGACGGAATCAAACAACCGTGATTTCCCTTTAAAATTCCCTCAAAAGTCACTTCAATTTGGAGTGCATTTTCGCCAAAGGTTACAACCATTTGTGAGCTTAGAAGCCTGTAATTAGCATTTTGCAAATTCAGTCCAAAATGATCGTTTCGCTAGCCGGGAAAAGTTAGGGGAGGCGAAGGCAAAGGAGGCACTTTTTTGCCAGCAATACAAGGGAAATGCCAAACAATAATTTTAGTGGAATTAGCGGCTTTTTATAATGAATTCCAAAAGGATTTGCACTTTCTTGTGGTGAAATTGCGATGCCAAAATATGCTCATGAAAATTGCGTTTTGTTTTATCACTGCTTGCAGTAAACATTCTGGGCTAAATTGTAGCACTGATTCGGTTGGGATGAGTAAGCGATGTCGTTTAAGTCTAGCTAAGCGTGCAGTACAAGGTGTGAACACTTGCTGTGTGAGGTCCCTCCCAGTATATCCATCATTTGTTGTATTTTATCCCCCTCAAACTCTCACCCCAGAAAGAAAGCGAGCATCCTCGGATAGAAGGGTTGGCTTACTCACAACGACAACAACAACAACAGAGAATGCGTCAGCATTGGAAAGAGCGGTGTTTTGACAGGGCTTGTGGAGCTGACATGCCAAGTCGCCTCTGGCAGTGCAAATGAGCTGACAGGTTTACTAGGGTGGAGGAGAGCATCTGGAATACTCACCTGGGATTCTCTCGTTGAGACAGAAGCACGCCTGTCTGCTGAGTGTGTTGTGTCAGCTGGAAGCGACGGCAAAAACAACAACTTGAGTTGATTCTGGAGAAAAAAGTACGCTTTACATCATGTACCCATCCAAAACTTAAAAGAACTTTCTTAAAATGTTTCAAAATGAATGAACTGTTGGAAAACCTCTCGGACTTTTAGGGAAGTCAAACTTTTGGTGCAGAAACTGCCCGAATGTTCGACGCTCCAAGAGATGTTGCCTCGAAAGTAATGTCTGCCTTTAAAAGAGAAGGAAAAGCGCTTTCACCTGGTTTGGTAACAGTCTAATTTATGAGAGAGGGACCGTCGAACTCTAAATGGAATTGTTAGAGAGGATCTTGAGATCACGGCTCCTAAACTCACTGTAGCTCTCCTGAATGAACGCCCAGACCAGAACCCAGCTTCCGCAAAACGTGTTCATTAGAAGGAGCTGCAATTAGAAAACCTCTGACCTCAAAGACGACAAAAATTTCAAAGCGGCGTTTCGAGTAGTGGAGTAGAAGCCTCCGTCGTCATTTACACTATTTTCGACCTTCGAAAGAACCATTTACTCCAGACTGTCGCCTTCACCGAAGAGTATAACATGACGGGGGTTCTGTCAAGATGCTATGGGATAGTATTTCGTGGAAATCTGAAGCCGGGCCAATGACTTTCCAAATGGGTCCCAAGAATGGGTGAATTTATCTTGTAAATATAAAAACTCGCCGACGCAGCAGATTTGCACGTTTGCATTCTTCCAACGCATTCCGAGATTGTAGGCGGATGAGATATTTTTCCCAATTTATGCACAAAATTTAAGATTCTTAATGATATTTAAATAAAAGAAACAAACACGATTGTTTGAGCTCTGGTGCGGATTAAAAAAATGAGAGGTTTTTTGTTTTAGATAGCATGCAAGGAACCTTGTCAATCTCGTATCATCTTATCTTGTTTCTGTTTCGACAGATGGTATTTAATTAAACCACTAAAAAATTTAAAGTATTTGTCTAATACCTGATTTGCAGGGCTATTTATATTTTTAAATTCTCTTGTTAATACATTTTTTTTTCTTGGAAAGGAAGTGATACTGCTTATTGGTAGTTTGGGCACTAAAGAGCCCATGTTGATGGCTAAAAAATATGCTAAAATATGATGCACTCAGACTATCGCGGCAGTCAATCACTGCTCAATTTGCCATGGACATTCCGTGTTCTTTGTCTCTTCCTCCCTCTAGACCGTTTGTGCTTTTTATGAATGCGAACATCTCCTCACTCACTAGAGAGACATTTCGACTACCTGTTTACCACTTTACCTAATACTTTCCTTCCTTCATGGTCAAAATCCACTTCTTACTTGAATCTCCAAAATCAGCGAACATAAATGTTTCTCAAATAAGTTAAACGTCCATAATTCGTCAAAGAAAATCACATTTTCTCACTACCTGAGGGACCAACTCTGGAGATTTTTACACCACTCTAAGCTCCTTGGAACAGCAGAGGTTTTCTGTTGCGCATATGTGAGCTTCACAAATTTAAATTTAACTAAATACCTAAATCGTAAAAGTTCAAAATCAATACCTTCTCTAATAAGGGATAAATGGGTCCAATTAAAAGTTCGCCTTTGTGGAACAAATGTTTATTTTTAGTGAAAGTGTGGACAGCTGCCTGTAGAGAATCACTAGTAACACCACTTCAAAGGGCATTGGGTAAAACGAGACAGTCTCTTTTAGGTGTCAGGTTGTCTGGGGTCAACTTGTAGGTTTTTTAAATTCTAATAGAAGCTCAGTTTAAGGGGGAATTTGGGAATGGTTTAAGAAATTCAGAAGTCTAGAATTCACCCTCCACGTTCACTTGTTTTAATTAATCGAAAATTGAACCCGTATTCAAAATGAAAAGCTAGAAATTTGGTATGATCCTGGATAATATAAAAAAGCATTTTACCGTGATTTTTTGCTTTATAGGTCCACATAAATACACAGCCAATTCTACAGTACCGCTAAAAATTGCAACACTCAAAAAGTACTTTGCCTTCCATACATTTCCACTTATGGGGTGTGTGCTCGGGCCTTTTACGGAGGCGCGCGTATTAAAACAAACAAGGCAACAGGACAGCAAGCAAGCCAGCAGGCAAGCAAACAGTCTGTCTTTCCATGCAAAGAGCTCTTTGATGTCGACGAAGGGCATTTTGGAAACGGCACAACTGAGAGCCGAGGGCAGAATCAAACGACCCGCTTTCTGCTCCAGAAAAATAACAACAATCACTTTTAACAAAATGCTTTCCCGAGGCCTGTTTGCCTCTTAACTGCCTCCAAAATAGTCAGAAATTAACTTCAAATAAGACGGTAATTTGTTTGAGAACGAGTGGATAGTTCGGTGGAGGTTTGAAGTCAGTAGAATCAATAAATGATGATAACGCTTTTGCTTGAGTCACAAGTTCGATTTTCGTCCAGACATGTGCTTTGCAGAGGACGACGTTTTTACCTTCTCTGCGTCAAAGGCGGCAGTCATAACTTTCGATTCGGTAACTATTATCTTAAATATCTGCAAAATGCACTGCAAATGACGATAAGTAAAATCATGGCAATATATCGCTTTTATAACATAATTAAAGATTATGCCACAAGGTCAGGTGTTTCCACTATTTTGTCCAACCTCTGGATACGGATCGAATTCGTTCCACTATCGATCGATTTGTGGTAGCTAGTACCACCCGATTCTTTCCCCCGTGTGATATCAGGTGGAACGTAAGCTATGAAATTCCTCAACTATATACCTATATATATACAGCGCCGAAACTCGGCTATAAGTTATATGATCTCCTTCAGTAGTACCTCGACATTTTCTGGAGGGAACCAGATTGTGATAACAGTAAATTTTCCGTGGGATATAGTACAGTTGTTCCACTGGCCATCAGGCGTCGGAGGATTTTATATTTAGATTGATCGATTCGTCCGAGCCCTTTCCCCTCCTGTCTCGGTGCAGTCCCAACAGCTGCTCCTGTCAGTTTGAACCGCGCGCTTTTTTTCCGCCCCCGTGAAATTCAAACAAACTCAATTACACTCTGCACTGAATGCGCTTTGTTTCACAAGATAAATCAACAATTATGAACTTTTATTGCAACTCACACAAATGTTGCGGATCAAAAATTCTAAAATTCACGTTTTAATTTGAATATTTCTGAATATAATTCCAAATCGAATGGCCTGTTTAAAGAATCAATAATGCCAAAACATTAATTAATTAATAATTTTTTAAATTTTGTTTGTGTATTTTTACCTTTGATTTATTGCATTACAAGTTGAGGGTTTCTTTGGCTAAAATTTTATTTATACAAACATTTTGAAATAATTTCTAATAAAAACTGACCCTTCTATTAGTTGAATCATAAAATTTTCATTTTATATAATAATAAGCCTTTCATGTTGGTTTTCCTAAATCGAGACATCAAAGGTCCGTTTTTTGTTGTTTTATTAATGCAGTAACCTCGCAGAAATTTTTTTAACACTGTCAGAGTTACCACGCCTAATTTTTCGCAGCTTTTAGTGCAAAACTGACTTTCCTCCACTTTATGTCACTCCATGGGCCATTTCGGGTTATTTTTCCCACCTCAATATTTATCCAACCACACCTCAAGAGCACGGCCTCCGTTTGCTCTAATGCCTCCGTGCGAATTTCGCAAATTGAATTTCAAAAACTATCTGGAAAATTGAATTCGACTATGTTTATAATAGATGCAGTCACTTAGGCTAAAATTTCTGTCTGCGATCGGGATCCATGAACTAGAATCAGGTCCAGAATACGAATACGGTTCTCACATTTTCGGCCGAACAATTTTCGCCCAACGGAAGCAAGTTTCGTAAAATGAGTAAGCCATGATTTGGCTTCATATTTTTAAATTCATTTAAAAAAGCAACCCTAAACGCATCTGGTGGGAATGCGAAAAGTGAAGCGATTCAGAGCGTCGATAGAAACTGTTTAAAATGGAAGTGTTTTACTTTTAATAATGGCGAATTTTACCAATCACTTTATTAGTTAAGTAAAACAAAAATTTCCGTTTTAACCAACGGCCTATACATTATTATTTCCCATTCCTAATGGTAGAACTCACTTATTTTTCGTGAAAACTTCAAGTTCTGATAGTTTGATTCTTCCACTGCCTCATTCTTAATAGGGATATCAAAAATATTTAAGTTTCCACGAATTGGAAGGGAAAGGTTAATTATCACTTCTATTCTCATCCGGTAAGAAGGTTACGATGCAAAAATTGCGTGAATTGCGAAGAGAAAGAGGCCCTGCTTTCTTTGGGTTTTTTCGACTGAAACAGCTGTCTTAAATCAATGAGTCACGGTCCGACCAGACAGACGATTGCAATCACGTTTTGGATCGCAACGCAAGAAGTGATAAATGAATAGTAAACTGAAATTTCGACGGAGGTACAAAGAAGGAAGTGTTGGCGTAACGTGATTCCCTTGTCATTTAAAGAAATAACCAATACGGCATTGAGTTTTCTGGCAGTTAGAGTAAAAAGCTTCACTTAACGCCGTTTTGTTGACCAATTAACAAGCAGATCCTTAAATCTGACTCAAGAATGCCCACACCTAATCCCTGTGTCCTGAGGGTTACTGAAGTATGCTTTCCAGTGGTGTGTTCATGAGTTACGGAAATATAAAATCTTCTTATCTCCAATTCTGTACTTGTTCGCGTTTCTTAGATTTGTGTCCAAGCTAACGAACTAGACGAAATTGCGCAGTATCAACAACGGAGATTCTCAAATTAATGCGGACTTACTGTAAGATTTAAGAAAACAAAATTTTCTCATCGTAGGAAACACGACCAAACTCCTGAGAGAGTTTGTAGGGGAATTTAATCTTATTACTCTAGAAACCTCGCAACTTTTCAATGAGCTTCTAATTAATGCCTTAAACTTTTCTTTTTCTCCCCGGCTCCAGTCCCAGCAGTATACGGAGACGCTATTAAAATATTCAACATGCAGTCCCAAAAGGGAGTGAGCATGCACCTTTAGTTTGGAGCGAGACACCTCATTTTGTCGGCACTTAACTATTCAAGGATGGCATATTAAGAGGTGGTGAGCGGTGTTGAATCCCTACAAATTAAATGCTTTCTAATGAAGGGTTTCCTCAGGAAAAAATCTTGATTTATGGAAATGTTCGGTTGTCCTGTAACCCAACAATAACTTTTATTAATATGAATTAGTACATGAAGAACACACTTCGCTAGAATCCCAATTTTCAAGCGAAACCTGCAGTTCTTTGCGTACTAGAAAGAGGAGGAGGAGGAGGAGGAGATGGAATCAAATTTTTGTGGCTGAATTCGGATCAAATGTAGCCGCAAACATCAAGAGAGGCAGGTGGAGGAGGAGGAAGAGTAGGAGGAGCAGGAGGGCAGTCGAAGGTAATTTGTAATCTCTTTGAAGTCGACTGGATCTGTCCCTCCTCCTTGGAATTCTTCTAGAAATCAAGTGCTCGAGACAGTTGTTCAGGTGGTGTTTAACTCACAGTGGCGTTTGAGATCAAATTGCATATTTCAGTCCTCCGTCAAATCCAAACATGATCCCATAGGCTGTTTCTCATTATTTACTATTTTTGCTACAAAAATAAACAGTTTAAATACATCTTAACACAAAAATAAGCTCATCTTCGTTATACCTTAAAAGTACATTTTTAAATTTCTTTTAATATAAGGAGGGGGGGTGAATTAAAACAAACTGATGGCAAAAATTGATAGTTGTGAATTAAACAATTTCTGAGTTTCATATCAATAAGTAGTAGGTTTTAGATAAATAAAAATTAAGTTTAGGTATGAATTTTTACGATAAACGTGGAAATTAATCGCGATATTTGAGACAATGTAGTTCGTTCTCCCTGAGATCCTGCTGGGTAATTAACGGAGCCAAATTCAGCACTCTGCTCCGGTCGGATTTGGGTCAGAGTTTCGCACCAGCACAAGGCGACGACGAATTCGGGACTTAAAAGCAATTTATTACTGCTTTGAAGTCGAATCTGTTTGCCCTCCTCCTCCACCACCACCTCCGCCTCCTGATTCGGTCTTTCATCCCCGATCCTCATTTAAGCGGCTTCACTTCCAGCCTGCTCCCTTTCTAGAATGCGTGTTGGCTTTTTGTATATATGTGTTTGCATTCTCTCTCCTTCACTCTCAGGAGCGACAAACAGGCGGAAGACTTTGAAGAGAGGTGAGGAAAAGTTGGGAGGGGAGGGGGGGGGCTGGAGAGGGGGGCGTGACACTCAGATGGGAGAAGAAAGTAGCCCAGTCGTTACTATCAACGCAAAACAGCAACACAGTTTGCTTTGATGCCGTGCAGATAATGTGAGCCGGTTTGTGGTCATGAGTTCAAATAGCCACAAAGGAAGTTGCAGCTGCAAACCGTTCTTAACAGGACGTCTCATATGTTCTACATTTGTGAGTACTTTGAATGATCGAAGCAGAAAAAATTAAATCCATAAATTGAAATATGACTGGGACAGTTGCTCTCAAACGCGGAAAACATCCATTATTAATTTAACCTCTAAATTCCAGCTGCTGTGGCGAAACTTGCCTGCAATCTGGCATTATTTATTCAACTTCGCCTCGTAATTTTGATGGATGCTTTTATCTAGCATCTACTATCGATTTTTCAGAGTTTGATCACAATTCAAATCCCCTAATCTTGCCGCCAAAGCAGCAGTTATTTAGCTACTGTATTTGGTGGTTCATTAAAATGCTCAAAAACCCTCGATTTGGCCGTGGAAGGAGGAGTTTTCACGCCTGCCGAGGCGAATGTGACACTGACAAGTCCACTTTGCCCCTAATGCGTCCTCTCTCCCTCGCTCGCTCCCTCTCTCTCTCTTGCTGCAGCCTTTTTTTGCGGAGGAGTGTTTGAAGCTCCTGACAGTTGTCAGAGAGAGCGAAAGAGAGAGAACAGAAAAAACCACTACAACGACACAAGATGCAAAAAGAGACAAATTCTGTCTACATGATCTGTGGTGAGCGCTTTTTTTTGCTCTCCACGTACATTACCACCACAGGTTTCCACCAAAGTGCCTCATTTCAGTTGGAGGAAAGGATGTTATACTGAAAGTTTCGGGACATGTCGCATAGCTGTTTCTGTCTGTGTAGGGGGTCGTGCATGACGACGAACAATTGTGTATCGCCTTTTCCTCAGCAGATAAAGCAGGGTAGGCTTCTTCAAGGACTGCCACTTCCAAAAGCAGCTTATCATCAAACTCATCTGGTTCCATCTTGATCTTCATTGGGGGTGAAATTCCACACTCCTGAACTTCGCCTACAAATTCTTTCACTCACACATGCCTCATCATAAACTGCGAGTGAATGTTTCTAGCCGCTTTGTCGTAAAGCAAAATAAATAAAAATAAATTAATTAATTAAAAAATTAATATATTAAAAAATAAATGGGATTAATCGGTTTGAATGGAACTTTAAAAAATAAGGCATTTTGCCTTGTATTTATTCTAATACAGTCAAATAGATGTCAACTTCTTATTTTCCCAAAAAGCGCTTTAATTTGTGCATTACAAAGGCGAAATATTTAATTAGTTTCATTATTAATTAATTAATATTGATATGAATTAATGTTTAATTAAAGAGTCGAATTTCATCTCACTGTTTCGAGCAATTGACTAAAACAATGCTTGAAAATTGAATTTGGCCCCATTGAATTGAATAGCTTCAAACAATTAACAATTAAAATATACAATAACGAATTTGTGATTTTCGCGCAAAAATGAAAGCCATTCTGCATTTGTACATAATAAACGGCCACACACGCACACAACATCAGATATTTCAAAAGTGCAGCAAAGCGTAAAGAGTAAGTAAATAGCAGAATGGAAAATAAATTGAGGAAGTAAAATGTGCGACAAGCCAAATTTTGCTCCTAAAAATAGTGGAGACAATTATTGCTTCAACAATAATTTGAAGAGTAAACTATGCAAGACGACAAGACAAGAAGTAGACACCGTTGCGCATATTGGTAAAGTTTTATTAAAAAAATCACTTAAAACTTATGATAGGCAAGGGCTTCTGAAAATCAAAAACGCCAGTTTAAACCACTCCTTGTGGAATTGCAAAAGCTGCTTCCTCCAAAGCTGATTTTGTGAACTGCGGGGTTTCAAAATCAGTTAGATTTTATTAAGAAAAGAGACGTAGCAGTGACTGAAATTTACCTGACCCGGTGACACGCTCCAGATGACCCCCATCATGACCTGAGGTCAGGCGCTGTGACCTTCCCCTAGTCTCTCCCAATCATCTGTCTCAAAACCGATTAAGAGGCCTGATTACACTTTGAGAGGGCGTTTCCGGTTGAGAAGGATAGACATTTTGACATTGCATGGGGTGTTTCGATGATTTTGACAGAAAAAAAAACAAAAAATGACATTGGTAACGGACAAATTTACTAGAAATTCAGTTGACATGGAAATTGCAATCTTGTCCCGTAAAATTACTTCACTTTTGTTTACTTTATCGAAATTCATTCATAATTTGTTTAGTTTTGTGCTCCATTCTATTTTCTTATTATCTTATATAGTGCCTTAACCAAAGGGTACCAAATATTCCGATGAGCCAAGTTGATAATTTAGTGAAAAGCTGACGTTTGCGAAGCAACGAAGCCTTCTGGATTGTCCTTCCATCATCTTTCGAAGGAGCTGAAACTTTCGAGAGAAACTGAGCTTGTGAAAACCTCCACTGCAGAGTTTCGGGTTGTCGATGCATAAATATGGTGGTTGACAATCCCCTTATCGAAGTGTTTAGAGTAGCAGCTGTTTCTCAAAAAAAGTTACTTGCCGACTCTGACCAAACTAATTACCGGTTCCGAGCAACAAAAACGCAGGTTCGGGAGAGGGGTGGGAGGTGAAGAAAGGGAATGCGTAAATCAGAAATCCAACAGGCGTGCCTGCCTTATTCTCTCCTCCCTCTCTCTCTCTCTCTCTCTCCCTATATGTGCGCGTTCGCTTTTTGTAAATTTAAATTTCTCTCGCCTTGTCAGGGGTGGGCGGGAAGGCGGCGAGGCGAATTTAAACAAAAATCAGCAAAAACACGCACACACACACCCATGGATACACATAAGACCGAGATGAGTAAGAAGGTGGGTAGGCGGAACTGGTAGACTAATTGGATGCCGTCCACATCCGGGCTCGACTTTACTCACACCCTTGCTAGATTATGCCTTAAAATTATCAGATCTAGTTAGAAAAAAGAAAGTGGGAGTTATTGCTGATATTAGGTGACTATTTGAGTTAGTAAAGTGGGGTTTGAACTCCCGAGAAATACTGGTGACCCAGATGAGTGAAAGGACTCCTTTTGGAATTCACTTTATTGTAGAAAAGTAGATTGTTTCTATAAATCGCGGAGGAAACCACTTTGTGATTTATGTGTCTAATAGATTTCTTGCAAATCTATTAAATTCCTCTGTTTCTTGTCGCTTTTGACAAAAGCATTCCAGTTTCGTTCAGTTATTTGGGAAATTTTTAACTAATTTTGTCGTATCCAGTTTAGTTTTCAAACATTTTTAAAAAATGTAATTGTAATATATTAATAAACAACCTCATAAGTTCGACTATTTTCTAACCATTATAGTCATTTGGATCACTAGAAAATGAACAATCTGGAAAAAAACAATCACAATTATTCAAAAAATTGTTTGAGCATTCGTTATAAGATAAATTTAAAAAGTAGTTCTTAATTTTTATCTAGTAATTAAAAACGTTTGTTAGTTTATGACTAAATTATTCACAAAGCCACTATGCAAAACCTTAGCATAAAAATGATTTAATGACTCATTTGTTAGAATTGAATTTCATAACCCATATATTATGAGCATGCACTCTGAACCGATATTCTAGACGCCAACCCCTTGCTTATTTCAAAATTATGCTTTACATTTCTGGTTTTATTTACTTCGGAGTTGAATAATCAACCTTTAATTTCGATTAGGTGAAAGGCATTTTCTTCAAGTTGTTCCATTGAGAATTAACAGTTCATGTGATCTTTTCCTCCCGAAAAAAGCAATACATCCGAGCCCTCTAATCGAGTTTTCCGCGAAAGATCAACTTCACTTCACGTGATTTCCACCCCAAAATAGTTAAATTTGTTTAAAAGAACCTCCTCAGATTTTTATTTCGCGTTTGGGGAAAAAATCAATATTATCGAGTCGTATAAGTAGAGAGACCCTAAAAGTCTGACTTAAGTACGCCAAATTGCATTCATTTTCAAACTCTTTACATTTTTTTCTATCTCAGACAATGTGATTTAACGCAGTAGGTAAGGGGGTACTGGCTGGCTGGCAGCCGTTTCTGATTGGCCAGTTGAAGCCGGCCCGCCCATTGGCCGGTTTATGGAGACGACCAAGGGCAACGTTTGTGTTGTCTCTATTAAGTATCACATATCGCGCGGCAATCCACCACGTTAGAGAGTGAGAGGCAGAGAGGAGAACGCATTAGAGTTATTGCCACCTCAAATCCCTGCTTCGACCACTACTGCTGTTACAACACCAACACTAAAGAGCCTAAACAACTCGCAACTTCATCCAATTTGGAATTTCCACCATCGCAAATGCCTGAGGATATTAACTAAGGAGGTGAGATTTACGCTACGCTCTCGCTATTAGTGCTAACTTTGCTAAATTGATACATTGGATTTGTTAATTGATCACTGTAAAAAAATTTGATTGGTCATTCGTTTTTACTATATTGAATAAAAATGTCTCCATTGTAATAGTGTACCATAAAATAAGTTATTATTAAAATATTTCTAAAAATTATGCTTTATTAGGAAAATGCTATCTTTTCTTGAAATTCGTTGTTGCTAACACCGACGACTGTTCCGACCTGGAAGTGCGGCTGCAATATTTCATTTTTTTATACAAGTTTATTCGGCTTCGGATTCTCCTTATTTCGGCACATTTTTTCCCAATTTAAAGCAACTTTTGTGAGAACGCGTAGCAACACTGACCCAATATTTGTGAGAAATTAAGCAAGTTAGTCGAATGGCATCTATAAATTCGAGGTAGGTAGCTAGCGGCTGAAAAGAGAACTGTGCCAGGAACAGCGGCATTAGTGGGCTTGTTTTATGTTTATTATTGTCATCTACATTGAAATTTATCACCACGACATTCTACTCTGGCCATAACTTCCACATTAAAGTTTCTTAAGTTTCTAAGACCTTTCGCCCAGGGATTTTTTGTTACTGCTTTGCCATGAATAATTCAAAGTCTTGTCGTTTGGAGTTCTTTTTCTGTTTTATGCTTATTCGAGAAAAAAAAATTAATTCGATTCTCTACAAAGCCAGGATGAATTGCTTACTTCCCCCCGCGTTTGACCAGGCCTTTATTTAAACAAAAGTGTAAGCCTGGTGTCAAATTCACCAAAAAAACATGTCTTTGTTTGTCCAAAAGACCATCTATCATCTTTTTGTGGTAACGACAATCAGTCTACTTTTTTCTTCTGGAGCTAGTCTCCTTACGGCAAATTTAAACAAAAACCACACCATGTGGCGTCGTAAAGGTGTGAAGAGGGGGTTCTGAGTCACACTTCGGGATTCGGTTTTTTGTCCGTTGAGTCGAGACCAGAAGCCGACATTTAAATTTTGCGATTCTGTTGCTGGTTCTATGGTAATGAATAAAATCTAAGAACACTAAGTAAATATGGCTCAGATGAAACCTGGAAATTCATTAAAATGAAAAAATATAGTAGAAACAAGCCGTACCACTGATATTTGTTTTAATATCCACACTAACTTGGAATAAACTCGGAATCTACGCTGATTTGGTTACCCTGACTCCATGCCATTCAGTGTTCCCAAAGAAAGACAGCTAATGTTGAAAAATTGCCAGGACAGCGTATAATTAAATCTCTTTGGGATTGAGTGATATATTAATTGTTTATTTTATCACAGGAATTAATCTCGCGAGATGCTCTGCCTCAGTTGGAAATATTTTTTTTCTTTTTAATGGGTAAAATGTAAATTCTTGTTTAGGAACCTTCCAACTTAAAAAAATGAAATGTCTACTCACAAACGGGTGAGATTACACTTTAGAGTCAATATTTAGAATTTCGATGTAGTTTAAAATGTGATTTCTGTGGACTTTTGTATTCATTTCTCTCCTACATCCCTCGATGCCAGAGAAGAACGAGCTAGACCACTGATTTCGGTTTCTGCTGATAGAAAACATGTTCACAATGTCTCTCTCTCAATGTTTGTATGTGTGTGTTTATGCATACCACTCACAAAAACGGGAGTCTGTGTGTGTGTGTTTTGCAACAGCTGTAATATGGCCTCCAGGGCGTGTTATCTCACAAGAAGGTAAACGTGACCGTTAAAACTACTCGTTTCTCCCTACCGAATTCTGTGAAGGAAGGCAACAACTGTCGCTTGCTTGACTGAGCGAGAAGGAAGCGAGAGTGGAGGAAAAAACACAGATTGCAACTTAGCCCGCTGACATGATCGCACCAGCTGACCCCAGGGCTCACACGAGGCGGGCAGCAGTTGGTGATGTTAGGGAGATAACGACAACGATTGATATCTTGGATGGAGGTGATGGATGGAAATAGAAGTGGGGGTGGGTATGGGTGTGAAGTCAGGCTTGACTGATGTCGATCGATTCACTCAGCTGTTCTACAGAATAAATTAAAACAAAAAGTGCGAATTTTTAAACTAGCAAAAGGATCTATGTTTCTTAACTTACAACTTTTTCATTCAAATTAAAAAGAAAGTTGTAATAACACAGATTTCCTATTTCGTTACCATGGTATCTTATTTCCCCATAAATTAACCCGAACGATTCTGTTTACACAACAAGCAATCCGGAATGCCTTCTTGTGTGCTTTATTTGCTAAACCAGAAAGTGCAACGAAATTGCAAAGTTTTTTCATAGTTTGGTCTAAGTTGTGGCCAATGATTTGCGCCTGGCCTGTTGAGCACAGCGGTATTCTCGTGTCTCCTGAGAAGCAAGAGATTGGTCATTCAGCTCACGAATGCACCAAGTAAGACAAAGCTACGTATGAATCAGCCCTGGAACTGTCAACGGGTTTTCCGCTGCGTCCTCTACTTTTTTAATTTGTCACCCACACGTGAATGGTAATTAGTCACACTCACAATTTGCGTTTGTGTGGGTGTCTACGCTTCTTTCTTTAACCTGAACCTTTGTCCCAGCCATGATAAATGACTCAGTATACCTAAAGTAGGCCTTATTTTTGCTCTCTGTGTGTATTCCAGTGACGACAAGCAATGCTACACGTACTGTCGAAGAAATCCAAGTCCAAGGCCCAAAAAGCGCAGTCAAAGACGACGACGACGACGGCGACAGTGACGACTGAGGAGCGTAAGTGGGAGAAGGTTGCCCTCGAGATGAAATCGTCCACTCCGGACTTTCGGAGTCACCGGAAATTTCGCTGTGGCAAGGAGGGGAGCTCGGTGCGAATATTAGGAGGGTCCATGCGTACTCGAAGCAACTCCTCAAGAAGATCCTGTTCTGCTATGGTCACTTTTGAGTCCATAAAACCGACTCAGGTGTGGCAGGCGTCTGCCAGTCCCTCCCCTCCCCCCTCTCACCTCGTCCTACCACCTCTGGCTCCCTCGAAACACCCGAAACAATCGAAAATGAAGCACCAGACGGAGAGTCTAGCCGTCTCAATGATTTCTCAGGCGCCTAAAGATAATCAATGGCTGTCGCTCTCCACCGGTGATGAGGATGATTTGAGTGACAGCTCAGATGAGGATGATGTAGATGACGACGATCTGGAGGGAAGGCGGAGTGATGTTGATCGAAGAAAAAGACCTTCAACCTCCAATTCTAGAATGGCACGAAGCAGTCTCTCCAGTTCTGACTCCTCAAGTTTCGAGCTCGCACGAACTCCCAACAAGTCCTCCCGCCATCGGAGGAAGAAACACCAGTCCTCCCGAAGGAATCGGAGGGAGAACATCTCCTTCTCCTCGGGGTCTTCCACGTCTTCCAGTGAATCCTCCTCCAGCAGTTCTTCCAGCGAGGACGAAAACGAATTTGATTTGTGCTGGAAACTGAAGGCTGACGGTAGCCTAAGAAATCCCGCTGTCATCCAAACCACTCCTCAACTCAAGAGACCGCAAGTGATCATGGTCACCCCGATGAGCACTCCACAGGTGGTACCTCGTTACCCCTCCTCAAAACACCACTTTAACCGACCTCAAACTCTTCACATACCCGGAACCCCCCTCAACCGACCTATGTCCAGTGGAATCTCCTCGAAAGAAGCCCCCTTTGTACAGAGCATAGCGAGAGCAGTGGAGGACTTCTTTCCCACTCTTGAGTGGATCGATAAGTACAAGGTCATCGGTGTGCACCGTGGCGACATGCTGAGAATCATCCCCTACCCGGGAACTAATACGGACAAGTTCCCCTCATCCAATGGGTGGTTTTTGGCGCAGAAACTGTGCAGCGACCACGGGACGGGAACCGGACCAATCGGATTCGTCCCCCGCATCGTCTGTTCCTTCGTATGTTCCGAGAGCACTCCCCGTGTAACTCATATCAGCCCTCGACATACGCGGTCGCAGGACTACTCGATAAAGAGGCCGGAGGCAGCGATGTTTATGCAGAAAACGTCAGAAGGAATTCCAAGCACATCTAGTGGACCCATGAGTGTCGCCTCGACTATTTGCGATACTGCCTCGGAACCGGTTCCAACTAGAGGGATGTATCCTTCACCACAGCTGAGTCTTCATACACCCCCTTCAAATTCCACTGTGAAGAACTCCTTCACGTCTATTCCAGCCGTTTATGAGATTGAGGATAGGGACTCGGGGCGAGGACCTAGTTCGGGCTCCGAGTGGAGTAGTGGGAAGGGAGGCAGCCTCAGTGGAGCCACGGACATCAATGTAGACGAGAAGGACCACCCTCCTGCGCCTCAGTCATCTCAAATTCATCAACAGGTCCCCAGTTCCTCACTGAAGTGGTCTCCCACCACCAGTTACCAACGAAGAGCTTCCTTGGATCAGCAATCTCCGGTAAATTTCGCCTGTCCTCTACCTCCACCACCCATGGCGCTGCTTTCTCATGTCTGCGTCGACGCTCTAGGCGTGAAGAAACCATCCCATGCCATAGCCACCTCTCCCAACCCCATGTCAGTGTCAGATACCGAGGTCAATGGATCGATATCTTCGACCCCGGGCGCCCGGTCACGGCTGTATGTGCGGGGGACCCCTCAAACCGAGACAAAGCCGGAGGCAGACAGGGAAAGCGGGGGAACTTTCCCGGTTTCCGAGGGGAACAGAGGTAGAGAGGAGGGGGAAGAGGATGAGGGGGCAACTAGTGGTTCCCCCCAATCCACAGTGGTCGTGGTATCTTCCAACTCCGATCCAGCCCACTGGGAGCCCTACAAGACGATGATCCAGGTGGGGCAGAATAAACTGGAGAAGTTCACTCTCGTGTAGCCGACGTGACGCCGACTCAGGTCTTTCCCGCCACCTCCCCTCCTTGAACAGAACATCTTCCACAAAGCAGACAAAGACGCAAGGTGGAGTTGATGATGATCTTAGATGTGCATATGCCGATGTACACCACACACACACAGACTAAAACTTCCACTGAGAAACAAACTCACAAACCACTGAAACAGGCTCTATCCCTCATTTATCTCAGAATGCCCAATTGCTAAATAAAAGAAAGACCCTATGTTTTCATTTTGCATTTTTTCCCGAATTTCACCATTGCCGAAATTATTCCACATTTGAAGAATATTTAATGAGTATTTTTAAAGCTGTATATCACTTCTTAAATATGAATAAAATTAAATTGGTCAGATCAGATTTTACAGAAAATTAGAATTAAATTAACTTAATAATCATGGAGTGTAGTGGGTGAATCAAAGAATGGGGTCAACGAAGAAGGAGATGAAGATAGAACAGGGTGAAGTCCATTAGAGTTGGAATATAAGCAAATTCTTGTATCAGACCTTGAAGAAGTTTATAGAGCAATATCACTTAAAATGGAAATATCAATTAAGAGGGTAGGTGGGTGATAGGGTGGTAGATAGTTGGTGGGGGTGCGATACTACTAGTGCCTATAAGTAGGGCAGGAAGAGGAAGGAGGCCTGGGAGAGGTGAGATGAGTAGCGGTGGGGTTAGTGGAGAGGATAGGGTGTGTAAATAGGGAAGTGGGGATGGGGGAGGGTGTAGTGGGCGGTGTGAGAGGCGCGATGGTGGTAGGTGGAGAGAGGGGTGTGATGGGGCTGCAAGGCAGCGAAGCCTTGGTGGAGCGAGGGTGAGGGAAGCGCATTAAACTTACCTGGCGCCGGGTTCAGGGTGATCAGCAAGGCTCTGACCCCAGGTGGAGGCTCAGCATTGCACTCCGCTGTGTTGAAGCCTGCGACGGACTCTAATCGGGTTCGCTCGGGTGCATAGTTTTTGCCAGTGGGGAGCCCTCGGGCATCCCTTTAATTAATACCGAATAAATACGAAGACAAGACCTCTTACTGCCACTGCTACTGCCACACACTGCTCA